>JAVQJG010121577.1:0-12832 GCA_036024015.1 Craterocephalus amniculus
AGCCGGAAAAAACACCGCGACCCGGCGCGTTTCCCTACGCAGGAGTATAAACACACAGAGGGTCTGCGTAGCCTCTGCGGGTCCCGCTGCGCAGAGGCTACGCGCGAGTATAAACCAGCCTTAACGTCTTATAAAGTAATGCATTACTGTGACAGCATTACAGTGTGTAACTAATTTGGGTTTTTATTCATAAAAATCAAGTACTGCTTTCATAAATACATATTTTACGGCATGCCTAATACAAGGCTGCCAAAAGGGGACAAACTTGTTAGCAATGCATGTTTTAGGGACACACCCCACCCCCTGGTGTCGTCGCTACCACAGCCGCTAGTACCTGGGGAGGAGAAGGTCAGGAGGAGAAGTAAACACGACTGTGGTGAACACAATCTGTTCTTTTTTCTACTTATTTTATTCTGAGAGGGAGGTTAAAATACCACAACGGAGACAATTAATGAGGAACATGTGCCTAAAAACATACACGGAGGTTGCAGCCTTTCTACCAGACTGGTGGGTTCATTCAATCTAACATTAATATTTATGTTTGTGCCATGTTAGAAAAAGGGCTGAGTTGGTTAGTGACTATTTTACTCCGGTTTAGTTTGGATGACTAACCGTTACTTTCTATATAATCGCCATGCAAAGCAGCTGAATCATATGGCTGAATTAGCTCATGTGCAACATGCCAATCAGCTCTGCAGGCTGCTGACAAGACATTAATATGATCCTATTCTTTTAGAAAATGTGAGGCTGTGTGATGTTAATTTATCGTTTGTGTAGTTGAAGGACAGGACTCGGCCGGAATACAATATTTATTGTGATAATCTTGCTCATGAAAGCATAAAAGCAAGCATTGTTTTAGTTCAGAGTGGGGCAGGGGATCCATGGCTTTTTGACATTTGCATTAAGAGGGTCTTTAAGGAAAACAGGATGGGAACCACTGACTTGCTACATATGTTCTACCCATTTTCCTTTGTTCTCTCCTCAAAGACATCATGTTTTGTTTTGTTGCAAGGATTTTTTAACGTAAAAAAAAATGTCAGTTAATTACTGATGATTATCATTTTCCATGTTTCCTCTGCTCGCTATACGTTAACTTCTTTCATGGTTTAAAATTTAACTGATTTTGCCATAATCTTTTTTTTTTTTTTACCTTGACAGTGTATCCCATTTTGAGCAAAACTTGAGTAATATTTTTAAGTTGAAGTGATTTTCTTGATTTTATGTCTTTTTTCTCTTCCCTGCACCAGATGGAAAATGTCTTCTAGTTGCTGTTCTCTCCTTGCAGAGGCACACTACTCTGGGCAGTAACTAGTCACATGCTGATTGTAAATCTTTCCAGATGTGTTGCTTTGCCTCATCTCCTGCCACCTAAATTATTTGAGGAACATGCATTTAATCACAGAGATATGTTTAAAGTGTTTCCTACCAAATTCTTCTCAGAGCGTAATTTAAATCACTTCCTTTTTCTGACTGTGGTTGATAGATGACACACTTGGTGTGTCAAGCTGTGACAATGACCTTTGCAAAGCTGTTGGAAATATAAAGTGATAATTCATCTAAATGTTTTATTAACGCTTTATCCAGCCTGAAACTGGGCAGTGTGTGTGTGTGTGTGTGTGTGTGTGTGTGTGCTTGTGTGTGTGTGCATGTTGTCTTGTTTTTGTAATTTCATTAAGACCTTATCTGCTATAATCACTGACATTGTTGGGACCAATAGTTCTTAAGGTGATGATTTTTGGGATCTTGGGGAAGTGGTTGGTTAGGTTAACATCAAACAACTGATGCATTTAGGCTTAAATATCTCTGATGATGATCCAAGTCAATTTTTGTTGGCAAATTATACTTAATTATGTGAGAAAATCTGAATAGTATTAGTAATATTTATCCTACTTTTGCACAGGCATAGGCTCAAATCTGGAACCTTCTTTCTGTGAGGTATCAGTGCTAATCCCTACACCACTATGCAGCCAGGAGATCTGTCCGAAAGAATTCAAATACCCTTCATATACAGTATTATTTAAAAACATTTCCACAGCAAAATTATTGGAATCTTAGCTTTCTGTTGGATAGTTAAGGTCAGGACAAAGTGGTATCCAAAGGAATATTTAGATTCTTTCAGACAAATTTCCTGGTCATGGTTCCTGGCTAACATTGTTCTAAGAAAAATTGTTTCTACACGGTATATTATGTGGGAAAAGGGGTGTAAGTTCCTGAAGTTAACTGCATTGGCAGAGAAAGAGTGTCACATCAAAGCTAAAAAATAGCCGCTTTCGCTAACTAAAATGTCCTGGACTCGTACATTTTATGTTTGAATATGCATGTGAGGTATAATATATCTAAGAAGTGCAATCAGTACCAGGAAAAGGCTTGATTTCAGTCATGATGAAATATTCAGTGTATCAAGCTGTGAATGACAAACAAATACTTGTGTATAATATGTAGAAATACAAATGGAGCAAAATGGGAAACTGTCTGTAAGTGTAGCTATAAGACTCAGGCAGTTAAAGAATGAAAATGTTTGATTATATGACCATAAACAGGATTATATGACCATAAACAGTTATTCACAGGAATATCACCATAAACAGGATTACATGACCATACACAGTTATTCACAGGAATATCACCATAAACAGGATTACATGACCATAAACAGTTATTCACAGGAATATGACCATAAACAGGATTATAAACCATAAACAGAATTATTTGACCACAAACAGGATTATAGACTATAAACAGGATTATATGATTATAACATCTAGTTGTTTGTTTTACGAGATAACTGTAGTGTCAAAACAAGCCTTTATGAACTGAGAAAAATAACTGTAAAAACAAGAATAGTCAAACTGAAATAAATTCATTTCATTGAACTATATGACAAAAAGAAATGGATCTACACTGTATGAAGCAAAACAGGCTTCACATAAGAACTAGCATAGGTTTTCATCAAGCTTCACACCTCAAATAAAAAATAAAACCACTGCTTTGGCAGCACTGATACTTTTCTTCTCTAGGGAATATAACTTCTAACATTTACTTATGTGAACCTTTGAAACAAACAGTTTGAAATGAGGTTAGAGCTCAGTAGAGAACTATAATCTCTGAAGCTCGTCAAAGAAAAAGAGGTGTCAGACATACTTTTACCACCTCTTCTATTGGCCTCACATGGGGGACAGCAGCAATTTGTAAATGCACATGTGTGTTGGAGTGAGTGCATGCACTGACACAGGTTCTTCATAAATCAATGTCTAATCATGAAGACTATATATGACTTTAAGGCAATTATCACATAGGTTGAACACCTATGTAGATATTCGAAGTGACTGCAACTCACTATCACTGTGTGGCTGCCTAATTATTACTCTCTGTCAGTCTAACAACCCACCTGACACAATTAAGGCAGAAATGGCAGAAAAAAAAATTCTAAACAAGTTATGGTACTGTTGATTTTTTTTATTGCTCCATCATGGAATTTATTCATCTTCAGGTTATGTTTGTTCAGTAGTAAAAAGGAAACCACTCATCTACTGTATATGTTTCTGCAAAATGTATGAATAAATGAATCATTTATTTGGTAGAATAAGGTGGTGGAATAAATCAATTCAAAGGCACCTTTTTGTTTTTTTTTTTACCTTTCCTGTCAGCAGAATGACAGTATGGCTGCCATATTGTGCTGAAAAAATTTACTTTGCCAAAAGGATCTTTGTGGATGTGGGGCTCCTATTGTATCTGGTATTCCTTGTAAATGGTATTCTTTATTATCTTATACCAGGCTTTTTTTTTTCTTTTAAAATTTTTATTGCCAATTTTGTGAAGGTGGACAGGGGAAATAAAAGAAGGGAGAATGAAATAGAAGGCTGAAAACAAACTACAACAATTGCGATACTTAGAAAAAACAGAAAACCAAAGGCCTGTACCACCGAGTTGGATTTTCTCTTATCGATAAAACTTCAGGATTAACCCAAGTTTTTCTGTCTTTGAGAAATGTTTCACTTTTTACAATCCCGTTCTTAGAAAACCTTGTAGATCTTGTAGTGTGGATCATGGAATAGATTTAATCCATTTCATTCAGGCGTTAAACCTGGTTACTGACCGCTTTGAAATATGTTTTGGACTTGTTGTCCACTTGTTTCCAAATCTCTTTAGCTCCACTAGGGTTGCACCAGAAATAATGAGGTTGATAAAAATGCTCACAGATGGCTATTACTCGTACCATCACAGTTATGAATTAATATTCCAACACATATTCCAAGAGGGAACTGGCTTGGCAGGAAAATTGTGAGAACTACCGAATTGAGTTTACAACTATCTTTGTAGTATAAAGTACTACAGTAGTATCAGGATTGCAAATATCTTGGTAAATCCACCAAGGTAACAGAGAAATATCCCAAGTTAAGTTAACCCTGCTTTGTTGTACAGGCCTCAGATGCTACACATGTAAAGAGACTTCAACACAAAAATCATTAGGCGCATCTGCAGGAAGAACTGAAAAGGAACCCACCTGCTATAAAGCCTCTGGATTCCTGTCATTCAGCATCTCATTTAAATGTAGGAATAAGTTACAATATTAATCTATTTTGGAAAACATGATGAGGAAGGAGTAAACTTGGCAAACTGATTGTGTCAGTCTGAAGCAAGGTGGAGATCCTCAGTTCTGAACTGCTTCAGCGAGACTTCCTTCCACCCATGCATTATCTCCGTGGCCGACAGAGATGCAGTCAGTGGGCTGCGCACAGTTGGTCACTAAAACAAAATTCACATGATTAGACATTTTGAAAATATATGTGGTGAAATTGATCTTCCAAACTGTCTTTTAGCATTTTTTATCAGACTAACTGTAACGGCAGTCATCATTAGGGTACAGCAATCTCTATGCTGGATGTGAAGTAAATCCTACCTGGGCTGGAAGTTTTCCAGGGCGGCAAATCCAGTACTTTACATGACAGACAGTAGTTGAACATTAAACTTGATGCAATAAAGAGATATTTTTGTAAACCTAACTTTTGTGTTGTCTGCTGAAGTTAATTGCTCTTCTGGAAAGCATCAGCTGCTGTCGGCTGTACAGCTTTTCTCCTAAGCTGTTTACATTTCAACACGGCATCAGCACTTTGGCATTTTTTCCCTAAAAGATTGTAATGTCTCTTTTTTTGTAACAAAGCTAAGCTCATGCTGTAGCAGTGTGTGTCTCTCTAGGAACAGTGGCAAGCTCCGCCATCACCTGGAAAACAGGTCCATACTTTATAAGAACACAAGAAGTTAGGAGTTGCTGCTGAATAAATGATTTAATTGATGAATAATGAACAAGGTTAAACTTCCATCATAATAGAGGCTTTTAAAGATTCCCTAATAACATCGGGCGTTTGAGTCTGGATCATTATGTGGATCAAGACAAGGATAATTTTGAGAGCACTTTAAAAACATACTCTCTGGCTAAATGCTGTACACAGCAAAGGTAAAAACAGAAAATGGTGCTCGACAGGAGCAATCCCACATCCAGACCAAGGACTAGAAGCTTGAGCTTTGACATTGGTAGGGACATAAAGTTCTCCACAGATGTCTCTGGGACATTTAGTCTATTTGCAATATTATTTTATTGAGCAGATGGAAAATCTAAACATGCAAAATATTTTATATTACAATGTATTCGCCTCATACAGCAAATATCAGTGGTTTGCTCCCAATACAGTATCTTAATCAATGATTCTTATGAGGTCATGATATGAAATCGTTGGTTACACTCCATCGTCATCCTAGTAGTGGCAACTGGCTGTAATATTTTGCTCTAAAATCTTTATGGGATCATTTTGTAGCTGCATATAATTAATGATATTAGAGGGGATGTTATCTTTACATCATTATTAGTCTCATTTGAATTTAAAAAAACATGCTAAAATTGATATGGTCCCCTTTTTTTCTGTACCAAGTAAAAATGTCTTTTTCAGTCTTTACAAAGTTGTGTGAAGTCAGATATAGATTTCAGTATGGCTTTGATAAAATGTTAATGAAGTATATAGTTGAATAAAGCTTGTGTAAATTCAATTGCGTAAAAGCATGAGTAAAAGCTTGCCAGTCTAAGCCACATACTGTATTCTATTTGTCCTTGTCTATTAGTTTTATTCAATGTAAAGATCTCTAATAGCAACAGCATTCAAAGTGTATAAAAGTTTTATTGGGATTTATCTTGTTATCTAATCAATAACTTGAGAAAAAAAGCGCGTGCAGACTGCAGACCATCTCCTGGCCTTGAACAGTCCATCTGAATTTTTTATTATGATGGCCCATACAGTCCAGCTGGAGCTTTGACCTTCTTTTTCAACAGTTTTAAGGCTGGTTTCCAAACTTTGTTCGAACCATGCAACTCTTGTTATCCCACCAAGTTTTCACAATGTCCAAAGAATTTTCTTCATAGTCAGGAAGTTGTCATCTTTCGGACACTTTCCATCTTAAAATGGTAAGTTAAGGGGAAAGTGGAGGACAAATGATGACAGTCATCAAGAACTATTTGAAGATCTAAACAGAAAGAGTAGGAGACTTGTATCACAGTTTTAAATATACAGTAAGCTGCAAACACTTCATTCCCATCTGGTGAGTTAATTAAACAGTCTGTTGAATTTCACATATTCCAATTATGTGTTGAGTTGGTGGTTTAACTTTCTCTATAATTTATATTTTTGTTCCTTTAGAGCAGAGGAGGTTTATGGTGCTAGCAGTTTTATGTTTATACTGATTCAGAAAAACAAGTCGTGCAATCTTGGGGCTTTCAAACATCCTTTCATGGCTTTCTGTTCTCAGTCTGTATGGATTTTTCACATACTGTACTGTAGTGTGCTGAAGTCTATACTGTGGCTGCCTGACAGATAGTATAGAAGTTGGATGTTCAGTTGGATAGCAATTTATTTTCCACACCATGTCAGTGTAAATAGAAGGGGGGGAGGCTGCAGAAACAACTGCTGCTCTTTTCTTTTATCCCGACAAATAAAAGGAGGAAAGTACTGGAGAGACTCAATTTCACTGATGTTGGGACTCTGCACGTCTCAGTGTTTGTGTGTGTGTGTTTTATTTGAGGGGTTGGATGCCTGGGTGAGTGTTTGAATGAAAAAAGATTGACTGATAACAGCAAAGTGAGATGCTTGTTTTTCCGTGTATATATACATTAGAATGTGTGTTTTTATGTGTAGTTAAACTACAGATATCTAAGTTTAAATGATTTTATTCCCAAGAAGAAAAATTGGTGTTCATTTATTCATTCTTTTTTTTCTGCACCACTAAATACAATTCAGGGTTGCAGGGAAGCTGGAACTATCGCAGCAATTATCAGGAGGGAGGCAGGTTCACCCGGTCACAGGTCCATCGCAGAGGCGGTGGGGGTAATATGTGCGCCTCTCCTATCACTGACAATAACTGTATTTAAAGTTTAGAGAATTTTTCACCAGTTCAAGTTGCTACCAACTGAATTTGTGAGTTTAGCACATTGTGTTAGCAGTTAGCATTTCCCATCCCATTAACACTACTTAACAAACCACAAGAAATGGATGCCCTCGGCCAGTTATCCTTCTAGGAAAGTAATCACTTGGAAAATGAAAAGTTCAAGACATATTAACTTGTATACAGGAAACATGTTTCAGTGGGTTCTTTCTGCCTGTTCTTTAACAATTAAGAAGACTTTCCACTCAGCTCTTAATCCTGTCAAAATCTTCGAAACAGAAGAAAACCAAAAGACATAGGCCAAATGAGTCATGGATTTAATAAGAAATATATTTAATAAAGAACTGCTTTCTGTGTTATTTCATTTCACATTCTCTCTTCAGTTTTCAGCCAGAGAGACATAACTGCAATGGGATGCATGATGTAAGCACTTCGAAAAAGTTGAATTCAGACAACAGACCTCTTTAGACGTCTGGCAATTTGTCTGAGATGGGTGAATTTCTTAGATCTGCTAGATTCCCCTCAGCTGGAAACATCAGTGTGTCTTCATAGATCACTGTTCTCAAGTTGAAGTCATTTTAACTTCATTTCAGAGCATGTGGACAACACTGGATAAATAATGTAATGTTCTACATGTAGTTTTGTTTTTCTGAGGCCGGGTTCACCTAATTTTGAGCCCAGGGGTTGATCACATATCCTATTTTCTTTTTTGTATTTCCTGACAGATACTGAAAGGTGATTATTTATTTATTTATTTTGTTTACACGACTGTCACTTCACAGAATCAATGCTTTCTGCAGCTTGATTTTTAAACTATTACAGCTCCAAGTGTCTTCGGTTATGCCTCAAATTCAGCAGATCTGTTCATTTAGATAGATTCATGTCTGTTTCTGGAGCCAGTGGCGTACACAAATCTCCAAGTCTGGTTTTTAATTTACTATTCAAGCTTTAACCCCCCAGGGCCTTCACGACCACCTATGTTTGAACATGTTTTAAAGTGCTTCTAGACCATGGTCCCAGGAGCCATGGTTCCTGACCCCGAAAAGGGTCTCCAAAGAGAACACGGGGTCCATGAGGTTTCGACTAACCAGAGCTTGTGTTTGTTCAAACTTCATGTTCACACAGAGACAAGTTAAGGTCAATCTGCTTAAGTTGTTGTTGTTGTTTTTTTCCTAATAACTTTTGTCCAAAGAAAAGTGCAAAGGGTTTTTTTCTTGCTCTTTTCTTTGTGAACTTAAAGTGGTTAACTTTTTATGAATGGATAGAAATTAGCCAGAAGGACATCATTTCATATTTTTCTGTATTTTTTGCAGGATGTTAAATCTAATTTTCTGCTGAAAAATCTTTTGTGTTTCTGTATCAGCATTTCACTCACATTGTAAGTGAATTCTTTGCATGATCCACTCTGGCCTTGGGTCAGTATTGTTTATTGATGAAGTGACAGAGGAAGGGGTTTCATAGTCTTTCAAAATCCATATTCAATTGTATGTGATGGAAAGCGAGGATGAAATTTTGATTTATTTTGTCTTTTCATTTCTAAATTGAACATATGGACTAAGTCTAGATAGTACAAATAATACTGTAGTACCCAAACTGGGACCAGGGGTCATAATGCTAGAAAAACCCACATCTATAACTTCTTTACCTGCTTTTTTCTATCTTGTATCATAAAACATCCCACAGCAACTAGGGACTGGTGGAGTCCAATACCAGTTCCAACCACCATTTGGTGCAGCCTGCATGAAGAGATGTCCAGAGCATCTTAATAGGGAGAAAAAAATCTCAAGTGTGTAGTTTCTGTTGCAAACGGATGAATCTTTCTTTATTGTTGTTGAACTCTCCTGGTTAGACAACCATGAAAAGATCAAAACCATTCCCTCAAGATTTTATAAAAATTCCATAACAGTGGCAACATTATAAATCCAGTACTCAGTAGAATCCTATAGTAGGCTTTTTATGATACTATAGAGACCGAGAGATAGAACGACGCGCTGGTAAAACAGCCTCAAAACAAGACCTGACTGGTGAAAGACTTTTTCTTCTTTTTTCTTTTTATTTTGAGAGAAAGAATCTGACCACAAACACACACATACACATATAGTTAGCCAGTCAAGAGTGAAATGAGCAAGGAAACAAGGTTATTGATTTCTGCTTGTTGTTGTTTGGAAGGTGAGCTTGTCATAGTGGCTCTCCAGATGATGCCCAGATACACTAAACACGGCTGCAACGAGTCATTTAATCTGGAGCTAGATTTAAAGACAGAGCGCTTCCACTTGTGACAGTAGGGAAAATTGAGATTTGCTGAAATAATTTTTATCCTCCCCTCTTCTTTCTTAATTTGTTTGTATCCAAGTCGATGTTCTCCAGGAGTGAAAATACAGCAAACTTTTTTTCAACACTTGAAAAGTGGCACCAAAGCGACAACAATGAGAGCATGAAAAGCCAAACCCGCAGTGAGTCCAGCATGTGTTGCTCAACAGCCTAGCACTTCTGCTGCAATGGTTAGCGTAGCACCGAAGCTACAATCAGCTGTATCCTCCTCTTTGTCATAACCCTGTATGAGAAGCGGTCTAACAGAAACAGAGATATAACCAATGCTGCGCCACCTCTGAGTATTTTTCTCTACATATTGTAGTCTGAGTCTTTGAGGGGTAATGTAAAAAAAAAGAATACAGAGTTCCACTTCCAATATTTAGAGATTTTATAAAAGTCTGTTGTACAAAATAGTTTTTCTTCACTTTTATAAGAAAATGTCTCAGGACATTAATTGTGACCATTTATTTTGCTTCATGTTTTGAGTTGTAGTGTCTACCTTTACAAACATTTGCTTGCATGTTTACAGTATTGTTCTTAACACTTTACAATATAGTATTATTACTATAATATTTTTATATTAGAGAATTTAAATTTTATACTTCATAGTTTTGTCAATAAACAATATCCTAAGTTCAAATACGTAATCTTTATTCTTTCTCAGGCGACAGAACAATTGAATTGTATAAATATAAATATCGATATCAATCAATATGGGGAAAATTATCGCGGTAATAATTTTTGCCATATCGCCCAGCCCTAATTCTAAGATGTCGTTTACATACAGAGAGTACTGCATCTGATCCTCGAGGTGAGTCTGAGAGGTCTCATTAACCATGCGACCACGTCAAAACCTGTTCTTAAAAAAACTTAGCAAATTAAAAAATATATCTTTGTAATGAATTGAATTGTTAGATACTTCATTCTGCTGGTGGATCTGGGAGTTATAGGTGGCTGAGACCTATATGAAGGGATGTTGCAGTTGGAGGATCAGATGCTTCGCTCTGATGTCTGATGAACCAGCAATCTGTTTTCACTTATTATTGAATGAATGAAATGGATTTTTTAAAAAACTTTTCCGTGTGTGAAGTATAACATTATGATGTGAGCTCAAAATCGTGCTATAATAAAACGTAATTTATCAAAAGTTTTTAAAAAATCTGAGTATACTTAAAAGAGACTTTATTGTTGTATTTTAATAAACCCAACAGCAGAAAACAGCAGAAAAATTGCTCTTGTTTAATTTTGGCAGCACTCGGATGTTAGTAAGAGACCTTCAAGAACAAATTTGTTTATAAGAACTGTTGGTGAATGAGGCCAATTGTTCTTCAACCTTTGTGATTCCTGTCATCGTCTTTTACAGCGGGATGAATATTTGTATGCAACACAGATATTGCACCTTCATGGCAGGTGTAGAGGTTCTGCATGTATCCCAAAATAAAAAAAATCCAGTCATTATACCTGCTCCCATGCCTGTCACAGGGAAATGACTGCCGCCATCACCAACATGGCCGGGTGATGAAGCCAGCGCGGTACCACTAATGGCTCCCACATGCTAAAGACATCTGCACAGAAAAGTCCCAGTTTTTGCATCAGTGACCGCCCTCTATGGTTAGTTGCAACAATCCCTTTTTCATGCAACTAGGCAACTGTCAAAATAAGGAAACAGCAGCATGAACTTTCATACTATTTGAAATTCTCTATCAAACTGTCTGAATTTAATTCATAAGCTATACCACAGAGGACAAACCCCCTTAACAACCATGTTTTTTAGTACATCTGTCACATGACTGAGCATTTTTAGATGTTTTTTTTCCACAATTTCATTTTCTATCAAATAAAGTTGAGCCCACCAAATACATAATGTAAGTGTTGAGCATGCACATGTATGTTTGTTTTGTTTTTGTGTTTTTCCAAAGTCCTACAACAAAAACTGAAATCGTCATTGAGCTTGTTTACATCCACACCAAAAAAGATGATCATTATCTGATTTCTGGAAGTGTTTATTTTGTGATGATCACATCATAACATGCCACAGCTGGCCCAGGTGGTACAGCAGGCCATACAATAATTGGAAGGTTAGCGGTTCCCAACCTTCCAAACCTACCCCAGTCAACTGTCGTTGTGTCCTTGGACAAGAAACTTAACCCTCATTTGTCTCCATTGCTGGTCTTACTGGTATACGCCGATCTAAGTTGTGTTGGATAAAAGGGGTCTGCTAAATGACTGCAGAATAGAAAGCAGTAAAGTGGTTGTTAGAAATCAGATTTAAACTCCTAAATCTCTCCCTTATACCATCTTGTAATATGTAAACCCATACATATTATTTAGTTCAGTCTTTAACAGGCATGTGTAAAAGCCGCAGAAACAGGAATGACATCAGACTGTGAGTGGATAAGTGTCATAAGAAACCTGACCTATACTTTTCTTCTTGTGGAGCATAAATGAATGATGGCAGCATGTAGCCGATTTTTCTGCTGTGCCTCTAGTGCTGGACCAAGATTGCCACCAAATCGGTACACCTCTCTAGCAGCCAGCAGCATTGGATGTGGTGTTGGTATAAACGTCTATGGATTTTTCTGCAAATTAAATCCAACATTAAGACTGCTAATGCTAGGATGTAGGTGTCACCATGTTGAACTATTAACAAAACTGCCAATGCTAGGATGTAGGTGTCACCATGTTGAACTATTCACAAAACTGCCAATGCTAGGATGTAGGTGTCACCATGTTGAACTATTACCAAAACCCAATGTTTAGAAAATAAAAGTTTTCAGAGGTCTGTATGTGCATGTGATGAAGGAAATACAGTGAGATTAGGTACTGGTGGATTTTTGATTGTCCTATTTGTGCAGTGCATGTAAAGGGATCAGATGAATAACAGCATCTGAATACTCACAATTTTTGAATTCTTATGTTCATAGTTTGTTTGGTGCATATTTGAGGCTCCAAATAAGATTTCAGATTTATTCATGTATTTGTCTTTGTAATAATAGTAGTGTTAAAAAGAAATCATACATCACCCTCCTTGTCTCACACTTTTATCTTTGCCCAAAATATATGCAGCGTTTTAACAACAAACCTTGAAATA
>JAVQJG010121620.1:0-11697 GCA_036024015.1 Craterocephalus amniculus
CCCCCCCCCCCCCCCCCCCCCCCCCCCCCCCCCCCCCCCCCCCCCCCCCCCCCCCAAAAGCTATTTGCCAAAATATGTATTCTGATATGCTCACAGATTTTCTGAAATCTGTTTGGTAGTAGGACTTGGCTTAATGGAAAAATAACATGTAAGGACACAAGAGGCTCAGTCTCTGGATGTATCGTGCATTTTTCTACACAGCTCAGGGATCATCTGTAAATTTCAAAGGTCATGCTTCCTAAAATGTATCCAAATATAGATCTTTATGTGACCGCTGTGGGGTTTTTCTGCCTTGTGCACATGCTCCAGGTCTGTCCAAGTAATTTAATTTTCAGACTCTACAGTACTGTGCAAAAGTCTTGAGTTACCTCTTATCTATTTAACCTCTTCTGCCTGGGATAAATGCTGTACAGAGGATCTTTGCACAAACAAAATCATCAATCCTAACATATAATATAACAAACTAACAAGCAGAAATTCTGCAAAAAGGCCCTACCAAGCAGTGGCATCACAATTAAATAAAATTCAAACCTCAAGCAAAAAATCTGCTAATGTGTTCTGCTATGATTGCCTCACTTTGAAATGAATCATGAAGGTTCTGGTAGTTTCTCTGAAGATGAAAAAAGTATTCAACCTATGCTGTCTTGGGCAATCTCTTCTTTTTTTCTCATAATCAATGTTTGTCTAATGTGTGTAACACCTGTAAAACTGCTCAGGTGTACTTTTATAGCTTCTATATTTGCACAGTTCCTCATTAGAAAGTGATTGAGTAGCTTATTTACACGTTTTTCTCAAGTCCAAGAATAAACCTACAGTACAGCCCTCGTAGTTGTAAAGATTAATTTGTTTTAGATGCCATTTAAGAGAGGAGGCTGAAAAAAATAGACCTTGTCCGGAAAAAGGGAGCAAAACACATTCATTATAGAATTAAAATATAAAAGGAAAATAAGTTATTTTCCTTTTTTTAAGCCATATTCTATTTATCTATTTCAATTGGGACAGTGGTTGCCAATACTACAATTTGTATGGTATAGTTATGTTTATTTGATAAGCCCAACCTTTATTATAATTCAGGATTATTGCTCTCCAGGCTTTTTCAAAGACTTTCCAAAGTCATTTTTGTTTTTACTTTTTAAATGAGTTCACAGTTGAATTAATGATGCTTTTGGGGCTGTGTTTCTCAGCTGTTTAGATGTGTGGAGGCTGTTGGGAGCAGTGATAGTCCCAACATGTGCAACACGTTGCAGCATGTCCTACCTCGCCCTCCTCCTTAACACAGGTGCTGAAATAGTTCAATAAATAAACCGGAATCTTTGGTGAAAAGGAGATAAATTTTCTTCTTTTAACTTTCCATTTATTTAAGTACACAGTCCTCACCATGCAAATATATGCCAAATATTTAGCTACTGAGAATCACTTTCTTTGGGGGAAAAAGTATTTTCCATGAAAAACGAAACAAAAATATTTTCAACAGATGCCATAAAGAAATGTGAGGTCTTTGTGACAAGCAAATATGAAGTAAATACCAGAAGGTACCATCTAAAAAGAATTTGTTTTTCCCTTGAGTTATGTGTCTTTTGTATGATTTAGAGATCAGTTAAATGCCCCAACATTCCTCTGAAAATGTACTTTTCAGAGGAATTTTTTTAAATGAAAATGAGTGGAAAAAGCAGTAAATATTTTAAAAATAACTAAAACTTAGAGACCTTCAGGAAGTCAGGTGAAGGGTTGCTCATGAGTTAACATTGCTGGATATTATTACCTCCGGTCACATATTCAGCAGCATTGGTTTGTTTGTTTTGTGAGCAACATAACTCAAAATATTCTGGACCAATTTCGATGAAATTTGCAGGAAATCTCAGAAAATAAATAAAGCCCACCATCACTGGCCAAAAAATGTAACCTTGGCTTAGAGAAGATCTGCACTCTGAGGGCTTCTAGGTCAAAAGGTTATAGTGAAGTCTGGCTCCATGAAGGAAAAATGTAATATTAAAAAAAAAGCTGGAGTTGTCTAAGACTTGTGCATCAGAAATTAAATCAGGAGAAAATGTAATGGCAGCTTAGAAATTGGTGGAGATACAAGGGAAGTAAAATCCTCTAAAAGGTCAATTTCTCTACAACTATGTACCCACAACTTTGTGAAAGCACATTTATTCACATACCTGGCTCATTATGTGCAAGCACGGCATGCCTTTTCTTGTAAACGCTGATAAACAGCGGCTCCCTTCAGTGGAAACTGAATGTTGAGCTTCAACATTTTCAAGGAGACTTACTTTGTTCACCACTCGAAATGGGTACAACAGATTTTTACATAAGATTCCCCTGAGAAATTCTGAGACTAGAAAGCCATTTAAAATGTGGATAAAGGGTTATCATCTTCCTTTATCCTCTTCTTACATAGATTGAGGTCTGTAAGCATGGTGGAACATTGTGTTGTCAAAGTTCATGAAGTTGCGCGACTTCATCGCTGTTTGAGCGCTGTTGCTTGTGGGAAGGCTTTTCAGATAGTTGAGGTTTTATAGATAAAGTTCCATGGTTAGATTTAAGGAAACAACTTGAAAATGTCACTAAATCTTAATCTTTTGGTATTGAGTGCATAGACAATCAGCCCATTTTGTAAAACGTACAGTAAGAAGCCAGCATTTTCACATGTGAAGGTCAAAGGATTAGGAGGCAGTGCTAAACACTGACGCTATCCCAGTGGCTTATTTTCAGTATCTCAGTGGAGGATTTATCATAGGTTTCAGTCACCTTTTTCCCACGTGTTCTATGTAGTAATTTCACAAATCTACTGGCTAAACATTTTGAGTTGACACCTATGTACATTTATCTCTAAACTATTGGTGGTTGGCAGTGAAATAGAAAAGTAAACATTGAGGAGACTGTAAAAATGAGCAATTTCTGAAGAAAATTGGGTGAATCGGTGATCTCATTCTTGAAGGCCAAGGAGTTTTACAGGCAACCACTGCCTTGTTTTCTTTACCAAGCAGTTTTTGTTCTTTGCTCAAGAGAAGTAATTATGGACACTATTGTATCGCATGCATCAATCTGTCATTCAATCATAAAGATTTCGGTATCATGTGGTAGTGCCTTGGTGCATTTATGTGAACACGATTACGACTTACTAAAGTTCAGACTTAGCAGAAGGAGGAAGAAAAGGTCTTTGATTGTTGGTCTGAGTCAGTGGTGTCCAAAGTTGGTCCTGAGGGGCCAAAGCCCTGCAGGTTTTCAATGCGTCGCTGCATCTACACACCTGACTCAAATGAAATGGATCAAACAGCCTGTGAAGAATGAACAATGAGAAGGATGAACAATGATTCATTCATTGTATATGATAATCTCCAACATGAGTTCACTGGACTCCAATGGCCTCCGCAGCCAACAGACGTAACTCTAATATTTCACCTTTGGGATGTGGTGGAACAGGGGATTCTCATCATAGATGTGTGGCAACTGTGTGATGCTGTCATGTCAATACAGAGCAAAATCTCTGAGGAATGTTTCCAACACCTTTTTGGATCAATGACACCAAGAATTAAGGTAGTTATGGAAGAAAAAGGGGCTCCAATCTGCTAAAAGCAAGGTTGACAGATAAACAATATAAACAATCTCCGGACTCATTACTAAACACTGATTTACATGTTCAAATACAGATTTCATAACACTGGCACACACAAGCCAATAACATGAACTTTGTTGTTGTAGCTTTTGAGGACATGCTGTTCCGGAGATGCATCGGTAAACTCAACTGACGCTGTGATTTTCTGCATTAGCCCAGATAATGAGAACATTGTGGTGATAGATGCTACCCGCCGTATCTATTAATTCCAGTGCTGTGCTCTGTTTTACAATTTAAAGCCCTACATTTACAAAATCTGCCTAGAGGTGGTTTTATTTCCCCACCAACAACGGTTTCTGCCGGGGATCCATCTGAGCTAAAGAGATTGAGTTCTAATAGGAATCAAGCAGAGCCCAGCACTGTTACATCTATCCTGCTGTTGGCCAAACGTCCTGCTGCTGAAGGAGTATCAGGAGAATAATGGCTCTTTAGAAATGCCACCTGGAACATGTTTGCAGCTTGTCAAGGCAGGTTACTTTCATTGGTAGGGTGAAGGGTTTCACCTTGCTTTTTCCTCAGACTTCAAGCTTTCTGATCCGCTTCCTTTTTTCTCATATTCCACCTTGCCGCTATGTGCCAGAGGCCTTCACTTGGCTTTACACCTTTGCTTTTGTCCCGGCTTTTCCTCGTCATGCCTCTCTTCTCCCGTCTCAGCCTTGGGATAAGGTCTCAGGCCAACAAAACGGAGGCGGTGCATGAGAAAAGGAAGGCGAAAATGACTATTGTGGATGTTTATAAGGACTGGGGCAGCTCGCTTCTGTTGTAAGAGGTTTGCAAGCTTTTAACTGCCTTCGGTCACATATAACACCACCCACGTTTACCGTAGCATGAACAACAACTGGTGTCTTCCAACAGTCTGGGAAACACATTACTTCAGTGATGGAGAGACAGGCTGGCAAACATATGGGGCGGAAAGTGTGATTCACAGTGAAAGCCGAAGGAAAAATCAACACTTTTCTTACTGAGTTAAGAATTAAGCTGCCATTATGTCAGGCTTTTTCTATAGTCCTTTAGGTTTAATTAAAAAATGAAACCAGCCCGTGATAAAACACATTTTTCAGGACATAACTGAAACTCTCACAGACTCGCTCTGAAAATAAACCTCTTTGTTGTTGCTTTTTTTCTTGATCTAATCTGCTTCTTGCTGTTTTGATGTTCACCTGTCATCAAGTCAGCCTTCATCAGGCTGCGAGCTGAAAGCAAGCCGGACCGAAACGCATGCCGAACACAATCTCTTATTATCATCAGCTTTTATTAACGGTACAAGAGGAAGGGCTCCTTTGGCCCGCCACATGCTTGAGTAATAACCCTTGCTTATTATTGAATTCAATACAACATGAGGCGGCTTGATTGCTCAGCTGTGAAGGATTTCTTCTGGTTTTGATAACGAATACTGATGGACAGAAGTCCAATATAAGTTCTTTATTACTACAGAGATGTTACAGATGACCCTCGGTGATACTGGCTGACTGGCAGGCTGATGAAGGGCAGGAGGGACTCGGGGGAACTAAAGTACTCCACGTTGAATGCTGTGTCTCATTGCCGGTTAACGGCTGAGATGAAGGTGGCTGGAGGTCGGAGTTGAGTTGAGCTTGAGGCTCACGTGAGAAAATTTGGGTGGTGGAGGTTAATGAGTAAGAGTCTAACCTTCATCAACAAGTATTACCCCTGTGACAAAGAGGAGCACAGTGAAGCAGTTAGCTCAGAGATCGAATGGTATGTCTGAGGTGTTGAGAGGGGTTTCCTGGGATAATTGCATGGCTGTGAAAAGTAGGGTAATTTATAAATGAAGCACCTCATTGTTGGGTAAGTCTGTGGTTAAAAATAGACTGAATTGAAAAAGAATAGCAAACTAGGATGATTATTCACTTACAATAACCGTAACACCTTCAATAGCAGAAACAATTTTTTACCATTTCCCTTTTTGAGATATTTGAATCCTAATTGGTGGAACTTTGGTGGAATCCTCACTGAATATCTTGTCAGATCCACAACCTTCAAAAAGGTGGACAGTCATCTTGCATCAGACATGAAACCATTGCAAGTGTCTCAGGGCACAGTCCCACCTCGATAGTCCAGCGGAGTTGGTTTGAATGGGTGGAGAATTCTTAGAAAGCGTTTTGCATTGTTCATTAGGTTTGGTTTGCGCTTTACAAGTGGAACAAACCATATTTTCAGTTGGGTGATTCCAAAACTGTTTGCTTGGGAGGGATGTTGTCCGAAATGACCAAAAATGACCTGTTCACTGCAATGAACAATGGAATTTAAACAAATTCATAAAGTGTAGGAGGGCTACTGTTAAAACCTACAGTAATACATTACCCAGGACTACCCAGTACAAGCTGCAGGACAGGCAACAAGATATCTTCTATGTTGCTCGATACATAAGACAAGTGCTCTATCTAACTTCCTCTCTTTGGTCCACTGGACAATCCACTTGCTTTATTACCGTAACAAAATGCACCAGGGTTCCCGTCTAAGGCCACATTCACACTGGTGCCATTTGTTCTACCTTCATCGATGGCACATTTCATTTTGAGCGGTATGAACACTCAAAAGCTAAAATAAAATCCATCCTAAAGTGGTGCTTATTTTGTGCAACTTAGCTGAATGTTCAATGTTGAGGTAATCAGATCCTTTATGTTGTGTTGTTCATTGCTAAATTAAAACTAGACCACAGCTTGCAGTCTAAACCAATTTGAATGAAAGTCCAGGTCACAGATCATGCATGTAAGAGGACAAAGGAAAATGAAGTTCATACTGAGAGTTCGGGATAAAAAGGTCATGAAGGCAATGACAACTTACCTCAAACTCCTTCCCAAACCATCCACCACAGGAACATAAACAAACTAATGGTCAACATGCAGTGGAAAGGAAAATAATTCAAAACACTTGACAACTCATGCAAAGAAAAAGCAGGACTAACAGTGGGGTGCATGCAACAGGACATTAATAATGTGAGGGCTTAATGCAGGTGAAGTATGTCGAGGGGTGTGCAGCTGTGCCAGAAAGGTAAAAGTTTTTCCCACTAATGACTGCAGCACCAAAGAGCGAGTTATGGTGTTTCCCAGTTGACAAAGAAATCACTGCTTTTGTTCTGTCTGATTTAAATTCGAGAAAAATATATAGACAAATAAACCCTGCCACAAGTGTAACCAGAGTTTGAACTACTCTGGGGCTTTCAATGGAGCCTATTTTTCGGGCCTGTAGAAGTCATAAATATGGTTTCTGCCAAAAGTTTTCAGGAACTAATTCAAACAGCTGATACTCTGAAAAATTATGCATATTATGTTATTATTCATCTTATTAAAAAAATCTAAATTTGGCATTATTTTGGGCGTAGATGCATTTTTTTCACAATGTAGATTGTAATGTAGAATTCTCATAGCAGTGAACACAATCCACCAAAAACACCTTTATTTATGAAGGTGCTTCACTCTTTCAGGAACCTTTATAAAATTTCATTTAACTTAGAAGTGGCATATTTTAGGGCTCCCCTGCACAATATTAGCTTAATGTCTTTAGGGGAGCTGAGGTCCCCTTTGCTCCCCCATAATTGCAACCGTGAGAATAACCATCACTTCAATGGGAAATAAAAGTATTGCAACAGATTTCTGATGCCAGTGAATGCGGCCATAACCTCATCATGATCGCCCCACAGTAATATTCAACTCAACTTTCATTGCCACTTATTTTTTTCTTTATCCAAGGAGCCAGTTTATTTCTTGCAATCTTTTAAATGGTCTTGAGCGACAGCCTTTTCGATTCCCTGCTGGTCTTTTAAAGAATTTCTTCAGCCAGTCGCTGCTTTTCACTGTTTATGTGTGTCTTTAAGCCTGTAGTCTGAATCATGAGCACTGAACTCAAAGGAATGAATCAGTTGTTTGCACACCACAGCTTGACAAAGAGCGGCTCATTGATACTAGCAGCCTGTCACAAAAACCTATCATTTGTTCCCATTTCTGAAGTTGCTTCTATAAAAAATGCAGAAAACACGGTTCAGCAGAGATGAAACGGTGCTTTTGCACCATCAAGGTGATGCTTTCAGAGCGATGGTGTGCAGTGTGGCCTTAAAGTGAGAAAACTGGACAAGTAGAGGACAAAAGAAGTGTTAAGCCTAAAAAAGACAGAGCTATCGGTTGATCCATCTGTACAATTTAATTTTGACTCATCTTGTGATATTATGTGTCCACTAAGTTCTGATACCAATTAAGTAAAAGCAGACTCAGGTATTTAAATGCACAATCGTCTATTGGCCTTTTCATAACTTAATTCCTCAACATTACGAAAGCAGACAGGAAAGATTCTGAAAGAAAATGGAACAAAAGGCAGCATATATCCAAGGAAAAACTTTGGAAAGTCATTCAAGAAGCCTGGAAAATTATTCCTAGAAAAGAAACTAGTTAAAACAAACCTTGTCTAGAGGCTTTATTGAGGAATAAAGCTGTTAAGACCAAAATGTTCAAGCTTCTTAGAGATGTAAAAACGCTTGTTTTCTGGCAATATGTAAAGAAATGAGGGATCAGAGAAAATCACATCATTTTTGCCAGTCCCCGTTGTAATTATTAATCTGCCATCTGGTCTGCTGAGAAAACTACATTGTAATATCCAAGGAATGATTTAAAAACCCATCCTTTCCCTTCATCTAACAGCAGTTTGCCATTGTACTATTTGTAAGCTTAAGCTGAAAAATGCTCTATCCCACCACTGGACATTTTTTTTACCGAATGAAAAATTACCCGCTGTGTTCAGTAAATGTCTAATTTTCCCTCTAACACCAATCTAATAGAGTTAGTATCATTTTTGTACAAAAGAACCTACAACCTAACGTCCACACCGGTGACTGAACCTTTTTGAGCCATGAATCAAAACTATCTGCAAATAAATTTTTTTCAAACTTCCCATCTAAAGAAGCTAACAGGGTTTTTAGAATCCTTTTATCCCGCTCTGGAGATGACGTGACGACTCTTCTCATTGTGGTAATGCACACAACAATTTGATGCATTCCACCAATGGGCAAGAAATGTGCACTTTGTGATGCATCTGTATGTAGAATGTTCGATGTGACAACTGAGTGGCTAATTGTGTGATACATTATATCATTCTGTGGCCAACCTGTAAAAATGTGAGGCTTTTAAACTGTCAGAATCTTCATGAATAAGGAGGATGAAGGGGTTTTTGGTGGTATTTGTTCACCACTGTGAAAAGACACCTACATACCTAAAATCAGCTTCTCTTACTGAGATGCCAATTTTGGATTTTGGCATCTTATAAGTAATAACTTTTACAATTGTGTTAATGTTTGCTAAATTATTTTGACAGCCCTCATAAAAATCCTAAAGTTATTTAATGGATGTATATTGTTTAAAACCCCCAGTTTGAGAAGGGCTGGTGTATAGTTGTGTGATGCTAAGCTAGTTGCTATATGCTAACATTAAGCTTTTTATTATTGACTAACTCCTTCAGGTTCCTTTTAACACTGTTTCTGAGACCTTTTACATCACTTTATGGTAAAAACCTTATTGTACACAAGCTGATCATTGCTTTTTGCCCCATAGAAACCTTTTCATTTCAATAATTTTGCAATAAACTGTACTACATTATTTTAAAGGGCCTCATAAAGGAATCAAATTTATAGAATTTGAATTTTCTGCCCATTTAATTTGGGTCAACCTTTTAAAGGATTACGGTCGGAAATGAAGTTAAAATGTGCTGGAACCAGTGCTGTTTATTTCTATGTTTGCACATTTGCAACTTCTCGTATGATTTTTTTATACCCACAAATTACAGCAAAGGTTAAACTTGAGATTTTAGCCTCATACTTTGGTTTCCACACACGGCTGCATACCTAGGGCTGTCCTTGCAGGCGTGGCGTCGCTTTTGATCCAAAATGAGACCCATGAGAGGACCACCGTCAGGATACAAGGGATGTAGGTCTGAATGGTGAAGTAGCCCATCCTTCTGCTGAGGTCAAAGTAAACTGTCATCAACACATAGTCACCTGTGGAGAGAGAGAGCGTGAGAGAGAGAGAGAGAGAGAAAATCCAGATATGACTGCAGTTCAGGATGTATGGTAGCTGTCCTTCAATGAAATGTTGACAGCTAAAGTATCCTCTGGCAACCTATGAAACCTTGCATTTCCCCGAAATTTGTGCTTCGATTCTGAGTCACTTTGGTTAAAAGCACCTATTGAATGAAAATACCAGTTCAAACCATTTCAGTGAATGATGGATGTCATCATACTGCCACTCCACGACCATTAGAAGCTGTAAAAAACCTGATGTCCGAAGTAACTTGAGTCTCTCTCTGCGGTGAGAAGATTAAATGTACTGTAACTTGTCAAGGTAGTTGAAATGGTCATGCAAGACATCAGAAAAGAGTGTAGCTGCTTCTCTGCTAGTTCAGAATTGGCTATAATTCCTCATAATCTGCATCAAATAGAATGGCAGGCAGACGGAGCGGAAAAGACAAGAACAAGAAAAGATGGGAGAGCGGGAGGATGCAGAAGCTTCGGGGGAGAAAAAAACAGTTGAATATGATTAACAAGAGTGAAGGACAGTACAACTAGATACCTTGCAGGATGGAGAAACCTTTAGGATGACTAAGTGCACCATATTCCGCTAAAATATTAATGGTCCCAGAACAGCAGGATCGTTTTGTTTGCAGGTGCTAATTGAGAAGAGCAGGAAGATATTGAGCTACAACATTTGGCAAAGAAAAAACATTGTTCTGTGACGTCTGCAAAGCTCTGTAGATCAGAAAAGTATGACTTTAAAAAATGCAATCTGACCATCTATTGCCTCTCATGACTCAGAAGACAAAAGGGGCCTCTCTGCGTGCTTTAACTGCATCTCGCCCTTCACCTAAGCATCTTGGGTTTAAAAATAAAGCCGAAGAGTTTAAAATGCATTATTTCTCTCTTTAACTCCAACAATTACATCCCTGAACAATGCAGCGAAAACAGGTTGTGGTTAATTTCCTCCATCAGGAAACAGCAGACCCAACATGCAGTCAGCATTTTTCCTGTTTAACCTAAATAAAGCTGTCTCATTAGATTTTATGTTCCCATTATGTCGGAGATGCGGTTCTGCTACAGCAGCCCTAAGGCTTGTTAGAACTGTAACGACGGAGGTAAATACGGTAACACTTCATTGTAAATTGAATTATTTCTCAATTTCCAGCCAGCAGGCCGGTTGCACCCGCTCTCATTTGTTAACAGAATGCCTAATATGACATTTAATGCATGCATCAAGTTATTCTTGCAGCTACGATATTAATAAATATGTTGTTACATTGATGGAGGCTGAAGAAATGACTTTGCTGGAGTATTTGTAGCTGCATCATGATGACTTCTGTGTTCAAAGTGCAGATTGCAGCAAACAATCCCTCTGTTTACATTTTATTTGGACAGCAGCAGCCGCCCCTCTGTTTACACGGTACTGCAGAACACTTATTAGTCCAAGTTACTCGCTACACACTTGTCTAGCAACTCTGCCACGGCGTACGGTCTGCTCGTCCGGCTCTTTGGAAGGTGTGAGGAAAATTCAAGGGAAAACAGTTTCATTAATGAGCTCCAGACAAGCTGAGAAGTTATTATGCCTGTTACCAGCTTTTGCATGAATGCATCTCTTTTCTGCAATTAGAGGGTAATTTTTGTAAACTAAGGTGGCACAGTGAAAAGGTCTTTAATAATTTAGTGGTGAATCCTTAAAGAAGGAAAAAACCTTTATTTGCCAGACTACTCACTCTCAAAATAATCTATATATACTGTAGACCAGTTCAGGGGTTCTCCTTCTTTACACTCTGGTCCAACGTTTGCAGCAGGGCTTAATTTGTGCCGGATCCCGATCCGGTACCTCCGCGGTTGGATCCGTAACCTCTCTTAACGGATCCGCCCCCCAGCCCCTGTAAATAAATTTAATGAATTGAGAATGTTTTAAATTTGAAAATATACTCATAATAATCCTCATTGAGGCTACACCAAAATATCTTAATTTAGATGCATTCTAAAGTGAATTTAGGCAACGTGAAACAGAAAATCGTACCGGCGGATCAACAGTGCGAAGAAAAACCAGGGG
>JAVQJG010121625.1:0-12442 GCA_036024015.1 Craterocephalus amniculus
GTCTTGCCGCCGTTAGATGCGTTAAAAGTGGCCGATGAGCACCTAAATGCGGTCCATGCGGTCCATTGACAAAAATGGTGCATGAGCACTTCTAGCGGTTACGTCAATATCGCAGCTCGCGCACGCGTCGCGTCAACGCGCGCGGCCGACGTGTCGAACTGACATTAGCGACGCACGGCGGCCATGATGCATACGCGGACGCGTCGCCAGCAGCAAGTATATCCCAGCCCTAAATCGGCGACGTAAAAAAGACGCGGCGGCGCGTCCAATGACTCCTGAGTGTTAACTGAGACATAGTGGAACACATTCCTTTGCTCTGATTAATCAAAATTGTTATTCTTTATTTAGGAAATGATGAACTCACTCTCCCGGATAGTGCAGAAAGAAACCATCAAGTTTTTTATTGGTGTGCAGTTCAAACAACCATGCAGGTACAAGATGCCCCTGGAATGACAAACTGTCAACAGCACCACTAATACTGAAAGTAAATGCAAATTTAGCAAAAATGTGCTGTCTTAAACCAAACTTTTTCTTTTTACAGAAAATATCTTGCTATTTTCAGCAACACAGTGCCGAAATGTATTTAAGCTGTAGAATTGCATTGCTTCAGCTAAGATACCCTACAGTTGTCCTTACCGAACATATTTGGAGCATTATGAAGCTAAAAATAGAACAAACAAATTTTCCAATGTGTTGAACCACTAACATCCTAAATCAAGTAATAAAATAATACATTTTACATGAGACATGATGACATTTAGACTCCTATGTCATCAATTGGGCAACATGTAAGTGATATTTTGAGCAGATTTTCTGATTTTATTTTTACTCATGTCATGAGTACAAGGATATGGGATAGTGACATTTCATAATAAGATCCTGCGTATTTAGATCTCAACAGATCAAAAGAAAAATTGATAAAATAATGGAAATACCTTTCTTATTGACTGGATGAAGGACAAGTTTCAATGACTACAACAAAGTTTCAGAACAATATGTACCATATTAACTCATATTAATATTAAACTCTCATTCTCTTTAATCTTATTTTTGTCTCAATCTTGCATGCAAATCTGCTATCTTAGAAGGAGCGGAGAACCATCAAATCAACAACTGAAACCCAACTTATTTTGGTACTAAACACAGGTCAATGCTTTTACTCTGTGGCTAACCAATCAAGTTCCATTTATGCAAAGCAGCACGCATGGCCTGGGCTAATCAGATCCTGTCTGCACAAACCTCTACTCTGCAGTAGCCAATCAGTTAAGTTAATGCAGCTGAGGTGAAAGTGTTTTAACTGAATGGCATTTCCCAGAGAAAGACAAACAGGAGATTTGATGAAGGACTCTGCAGAGCTGTGCTGATTTGCGAGTGTGTCATAGGGAGGGGACGTGGTGCAGAATGATGAAGCACTGATTTGATGTTTACACACAAACACATGCTGTACACACATTTATGCAAAACCCTACCCCCCATTCATACAGACACAGCCAGGCAGGATGGGTGATGGTGTGTGATGTAATACAGTGACGTGTGAGTTTATGTAAGTTCTGTTCAGTGAGGTCCTTGGAGTTAGTGGAGTCTATTTTTATAGTTCATTGTTAAATGCTTGAGAGAGACAGAGAGAGGATGTCATGCAAGGGTAAGAATACTCCAAAGCCTGTTAGGTTTTTTTTTAAGATGTCATGATTGTGACTTACTTCAGAAGCAGTCTATTATAACAGCTTCTTGTTCACACTGTGGTTATTAGATATAGTTTACTACAGAGGACAGACTTCCTGAATGAGTTCAGTCAATTAAAACTGTGTTAGACTTTGAATTTTAGTAAACCTAACATATTCACGTGGAGGTGAAATGGTTGTTTCTGGAAGTGAACCCATCCAGAATCAATGAGCTTCCAGTTTCTTTTAATAATTTGTAGTTGTTTTAGTATTCTGAACCAGACCTATAAAAGCATTTTCCAGCTATCACTCTATCATGCTAACAGTGCATTTCAGCAAAACTCTAAAGTGGAATGTGTTCACTTTCAAGCAACAAAGCTTTTTATTGGCCAAACAACGGATCACAGGTAGGAATGAGGATATTTGGTGGTAATGTGGGTGGATGAGTAAAAACATATAGAAGCTAACATTTGAGAAGACTCGTCATCTTTAGCTTTGAACTATCAGTGATCTCTTTGAAGCCGAACAAGAGCTTCTTTAAGCACACTGATATCAACATGCTGACAAAAACTCAAGTGAACCATGATCCAGTCTGGGTCTCTTTATGCCAAAACATATGGTGTGAAAAGTGTCCTGTGTTCATATTCATTTTTAATACACTCCAACTTTAAGATTTTAGGAGTGCAAGTCTTCTTTGATTAACTGTTCTGCAATTAGTCCAACAATGAAATGTGGTATCATTTATTTTATTTAATAAAGACTTATTTTTTTCTCTCTAATATGCACGTCCATTAACAACAAGCAGTGAGCAAAGCTACTCTGACTGCAATGTAATTTCTCTTGCACCACATAATCCTTAAAAAGAAAAAGTTTGGGATGACCAGAACTCTTCTTAGAGCGGACCTAAACTATTGTGAGAGAAGAGCGTAAAGATCACTGTGGCTGACCTTTCGGGACATTGTGGGAAGATGGAAGAAAATTCTAGAAAGTCAAAAACCTCTGCAGCACTCCACCAATTGTGGTTTCAGAGTTGTGTGACGGAATCTGTAGTGCAAGACCGTTTGCCAAAAAAAATCACATGAAGGACTCGCTGTTGATGAGAAAGATTCTCTGGTCTAATGGGCGCTGTTTGTACATTAAGGGGAAAAAACTACTTAAATGATTTTGGCAGGTGGCTACAAATAAAGCGTGATAACTTTAAGGGGGTCTGAATAGTTTCCGTTCCCAATATATGTTATGCTTAATTGATTTCTGGAAACTGATTCTAAAATCTTCCATTTCCATTGATTTCTGTAAATGCCATGTAGACTTGCAAAACATTGATATATAAAATGATGCAGTAAAAATGAGACAATGATAAAGATATTTGCTGACTTTTTGTCTTTTGTGATATTATTGAGAATATAAACACTTCATTCATTCATTCAAAGCTCAGACTTGGTGGACAAACAGAGCCTAAAAGACAGTTGTTTTTATGGCAGGGACTTTGCTCAGAAGTGACACCTGTTGTTTAGGATGAGATTGCAGTGAGGCCAGTCCATTAACACCAGAGCCTTAAGGTACAGAGCTAAAATGATTCCATATTTCATTTGTGCAATGACCAGTGTTATGAGCAAAGTAATGGCTCAACTTGTGGAACGACTGAGCCTGACTGATGCATGCAAGGCAAAACAAACAGGATTCTAAGAACCAAAATGAGCTTTGACTCCTTTCTCTTTTATGTCTCAGGTTTGTCTTTGTCTTGAACATAAAATAAAAATAAAACCAGAATGACTTGGTGTAACATCAGTAATCATCCAACAGATATGCAGGAAATGTATAGAAAACATGATTTATGAACAAACTGATGCTCTGTATGCAAATAGGAATGCTCAAGTTCAACCCTCCACCCTGCTCTTCCTCTTTGGGTGCGTTGATACACATCAAACCAGCTGTAAACTGTAGGTGCAGCCGGCTGCCTACTGTACTGGAGTTTGTAACATCAGAATCTTTCTGATGCATGGCTTTGGATTTTGAAATGGGCTATAAATTTGTCAAGCTGACAGAAACATACAATGATGCATGGCTATGTGTCAAGCTTTGGTGGGTCAGGGTTCAGTGTTAGTATAAGGTCATAACAATGGATGTGACAGGTGGCTGAAAACATAAACTGAATACAATGCATGGAGCGTGCACAAAGCAAAGCTGCATCTTGCAATTGATTTTAAGCTAGAAACTTAGCCAACTTTAGATGAGATTATTTTGTTCCCCCTGTTCTCAAAACATGTTTAATGTTTCAATGATTAATGATATAAAGAATGATATTTGTACCAGCTTCCGGCTTTACTGTCATTAATACTGTACTTGTTGAGCATTTCACCCATGTAGATTGTTTTGTGTAAAGGATTGCTGTCTCAAGAAAAGAGTTTATCAGAATATCTCCCGGTGGAGGTTAGATGTGTTTTTTTTTGTCTCTCTGTGTCCATCAATGATGTGCGCTGCCCATTCTGTCCCGTCTGTTTCTACGATGGGGAAATTGTCCATTCCTTGTGATTTCCCCTGCTGGCCGCCAGCACCGCTTTACTGCTGAGCTCAGCAGAAAAATGTGTGTGTGTTTGTGTGCGCATGAAGGCTGTGGGGACATGTGACGGAAGACTCATTAGCATAATAATAGACTTGGATGCATGTAGACAGGCGGGTGGTATATGAGTGTGTGTGTTTGTGTGTGTGTGTGTGTGGGGGGGGTCCTGTCGGGAAGCACAATTGAAGGGTCCTTGTTGACTTTTCATTCCTCTGTCTTTTAAAGAGCTATTTAAATGACAGGGTTTTAAATAAAACCCCATTCAAATAGACGGGTTTTACATATAAAGCAATATCCAGATGAAAGGGTTTGTAAACAAAAACTGACAGAGAGATACAGAGCAGCAGGGGAAAGAGAAAAATGAAGCGAGAAAATGACAGAAAGACAAAGGGAAGGAGCAAATCAGAGTGGGGAAATAAAGAGAAGAACCTCTTGCGGAGGACAAATGGAAGGTCATATAGGGTTTAAATGTGAGGAGAGAGAGAGAGTGAGAGAGAGAGAGAGAGAGAGAGAGAAGCCCTTCAGAGAAACGTAAGTGTCACTGTGAGAAGGTGAAGATAGTGATGGAGTGCATTCGCTCTTACTTCAACCAGCTCATATTTGTTGCATTTGTCTAACTCTAGTTTGTTTGTCTTTTCTAAAAGTGAATGGTATCATGCTGATGTGTACAGCTAAAGGGGAAAATCAATGTAAAGTGCCAGATCAGGTTCTCCGCACGCCAGCAGTTTATTTATCACCCTCTTTCATGTAACCTGTGAGCACATTTGATTCATGATCTTCTGTTAACTCGGGTTTTAGTTCTTTCAGATTAAATAGCCGCCAATGACACAGTCGATCCCAGTATTCTTTTATCCAGACCTGAACATGTTGGTCTTAAAGGAATCGCGTTAGCTTGGCTTATATCTCATTTGTCAGAAGTTTTTTAAAGTCTCAGTCACTATTATTCATCCAGTCATTTTTATAAACCGATCATATCCCTGAGATCATCCTGCCAGATGCTCAGTTCAACCAAGATATAATTTAAAGCAGGGAGGGGATCTGGAGTTTGTGTTGGCTGCTCCCAGAATGACACGCCGTACAGTACATACAGTATTCACTCTGCAGTCTTTAAATCCTGCCTGAAAACTTTGTACAGTTTGAATACAATTGGGTTTTTATGTTTCTATTGTGGCATCTCTTTGTTTGAACTTGTTTCACTAATTCCAGTTTACTTTGTTTCATATTGTTGAGCCATGGCTTCTTATATAAATTTGTAAAACACTGTTGTTTTAAATGTGCTATAGAAATTAATTTGACATTTGGACCACTTCTGGTTTTGTTCTTTCTAGTTTCCCACCTGCCTAACTAGTGATTTTTTTTATTACTAGCATCAGTTTGAAACTTGCAGAAATAATATTATAGTTTACCAGGTTGGTACATGATGTTTTTGACATTAGTGGTGTGCAGTTTTGTGTTCTTGAAAGCTGCAGTTGTTCATAACACGGTTATGTGAGGCCCAACCCTAACCCCAAGGAAAGGACACATACTGTAAATTGCAAGATGATTAAAGGGACAACAAAAAAAACATGCCCTGTTTTTTCTCAAAATTACATCCCCTTTCACTTGAGATGGTACTTCAAGCCCCTAAAAATTATCAAACAAAATAATCTGAGGAGGAAAAATCACTCTTGGGTCTCAATGTCCACAGAATGAGACATTGCTTTGTTTTAAGGAGTTAAAAGCCCAAACTGACAAGAAAAACAGCTTCTATTCTAAATAATGCAACCCAGTGTAACCCCATTTAAAAAGAATGACTGTGTCATGTTCACTGCATTAACATGTGAAGAGCTCAGGACATGAAATAAGAAAACACAGAAGAAAAGAAAACCTACTCATGGATGAGCATAAAAAACAAAACACAGAAGAAAAGACCTGAAAATTACAGGTCAACACATCATTGTTCATGTCATTAAGACACATATATATGGCCCCACATGTGTGCTATGAATATGTATGTTGTATGTATAAGATGTGACCCTGGACATTAATATGTATTGGGTGGTAATGAGGCGAATGGACAGATCAGATGGTTCCCTTTTAACTGGTCACATGTGGCTCATTAGGATAGACCCACACGGAGCACCTGATACTCTCAAGATGACTACTTCACCTAGAGAATTATTATATGTAATTTATATATTTCCTAATGTTTTAGGGACATGATAGAGAGAAGAAAGACAGACAAGAGACACAGAGACTAATGGAAAATAAGGACCACAGCTCATGTATGTGATAAAAGGCAACTTAGTTAAAATTTGAGGAACACCAACCAAGTGTACATGTCATGAGAAAGTTTAAGTGTTAACATTTGTGTCATCGTAGCTGGTTGACATAGGATACAGTAGCTGCTACTCTTTGTATGGGTGGTGCTAAATTATCTGCCCTGTGCAAAACAAGGTCGTGTGTGTCTAATGCATGATGAAACCAGATTTTAGAGTTGGTTAACTATGAGAGTATTGGCCTCTGCACAGAAGCATTGAAAAAAGCTATTTACAATTGTACACATAGTAATATGTGTACTTGGCAGAGTAGGTTTCGTATAATAAAGTCTCATAATTGAGAGTGGGAGGGGGGGGGGTTCATTTAGCATGGATATAAAACAGAACAAAGATTATACGGGCTGACTCATAATTGGGTCCATCAATCCAAACATACAGAGCCAGCTGATACCCCGACGCTTAAAAAAAATGTCATGTGTAAAAAAAAAAGTCAAGGTAGACACTTCAAATGCAGACTAGCTGTAAAGAGTGCACCTTTATTTTCTAAGACTTTTTGAATGGAACCATCTCTAGTCACCCTTAAATTGAGAATTCAATTATGTGGCTTAAAAAATGCGATGGAGTTGCAGTTACAACGCATTCAATAAAATTGCAATTTCCCCACGCATTATGATAAAACACCAATCCTATCCGAATCCAAGAAACATGCCTCTGCCCTGATTGTGCAAGGGTTGATATTAAAGTGGGAATCACATTAGTAAGAATGAATCTCAGTCTGTATTTGAAAACCTTTTTTTATACTTGAAAAATCCCAAACTCATTGGTCTTTACTGTAGTCCTCACTGCTCTGAAGGAATATTGCTCTCAGTGTGAATGTGTTTAATATTCACCAGTAGGCATGTTTTGCTTTTTTTGGGACCACAATACAGTAAAAGTTTAGTAAAAAAACAGACTTTAATTGTGTATTTGCAAAGTGATCCCTTTTAAAAGTGTATACATTATGAAAATGTGTCAGTTAATGACATTTTAATGCAATACAAACAAAATTTCCTTCCCTTATATGAAAATTTGTAAAGAAGCAAAAGCAAAGAGTCAGTGAAAAAAATGAATAAACAACACCGATTCAATTATTTTTAACTATATCAGAGTTATAGCAAACCTTACAGTGTATTTCTTGAATTTTGTGTGTCTCAGGTATTTGTAATTTAATTTCTACTTTTTTGTATTCAATTTATTTCTGCTTATACAATGAACAAAACGGCAAATTATATCCCTGGTTTATCTCAAAACACAATGCACAGACAAATTTCCAAGTGTTGTCAGGCACAGTTCAGCAGATAAGAAGTTACATTGTGGTATTAGCTCAGAGTGAAAAGCAATTGAATGAATAAATATAAATAACAAAAAAAAAGGATGAAAAATTATCTGAATAAATACTTGTATTTAATTATTGCATTTTCAGCTTGGGTAATGTACCTTTATGAAACCACGTCTGGGGCAACACATGTAAGATGCAGACAGACGGGTTTATGACTCATTAATTCAAACACAGACGTCTTATTAACCAGTCGGTGTTCACAGCTGCTTTACACCTGATACCTTCAATGGCCCATTGGCACCTTTTACTGTCTGTGCCATTTTGTCCTTGTGTCTGTGCACAGTCCCATGGTGCAATAAAATGCTAAAAAATTCTCTTACTGTTTCCTTCCTGATAACTCAACTACAATGGACGTCAGCTCACATTACCAAAGCATTCACATCTCTTGTGAACTGAGAATAAACTCTATTTTTGTCATGTGAACATATATGTTTATTATCAATATATAAAAATACATGGAAAAGACAATGCTCCGTCAAGTTCTCTACAGTGCAGTGTCTTTCAGCCATTCTTTTAATGTTTCAAGGCAAATTGTTAAGTTTACTGTCACCCTTTCTAATTCTTTTTTGGAGACATTTCTTATTAAAATATCTTTGAACTCACATTGGATATTTAAATAAAATAAAATGAAAATTAAATTCATTAGTTTAAATCAAACCATATGAAAATGAAAACAACTTTACTTAAAAAAGTATTTTTATTTAAAGAAAAAAATCCAAAAATATTTTAACTTTATTAATTTTTTCAATGCTACAGCTCCTTAACTTACATTTTAATACTTTGGCACCCCTTGACATCCGTCTTACATGCTTTCTCCTCTATTAAGGAGAACTTCAGCCCATAAAACTCAGTCTGATGTTGAACTCCTGACTTATTTCTCCCTCTGTCACTTTCTGTCTTTTTTTCCCTGACTTCCACTATTAATATTCTCCAGGTTTCTTTGCTAAATCAGCCATGTGTCACATTCAAAACATTCCAGTTGTTAGCGTGTGACGTGACACTGTGAATCAAAATGCAGCCGTTATACAATGAAAAGGTATGGTTAGTCAGCCTGGAGACTCTGCAGGGTAACAGTGGTTCCAGGTATTTATAAAATGAATGAATGTCATTGTGCCATTATAACGAGTCAGAAGTTATAGACGAGAAGCATGTGTAACATTGCTTAAACAAAGTGGAGGGGGTCATCGGACTGGAACCAAAGCTAAGACAGGTCTCTGAGAGGAGCAGCAGAGGCTCAGCTAGTAGAGCTGGTCATCCAAGGACCAGAAGGTTTGCAGACAGTTGACTGCTTCCACCCAGTCGACTGATGTCATGTCCTTGGGCAAAACACTTTACCCTACTTGCCTCCAGTGTCGGCATCACTGGTTTATGATGAATAAGAATATTCTTGATGATCAATATTTACATTTTATCAATTAATGCAGAGTTTGTGTGAATGAATAACCATTTGCTACCAAGCTGTGTTAATTCAAACAAGTATGAACGTGTAAATGGTAAATGGTAAATGGACTGTACTTGTATAGCGCTTTTCTAGTCACAGACCACTCAAAGCGCTTTACATAACAAATCTCATTCACCCATTCATACCCATTCACACAGCACCTATATTGATACATACTGGCTGCTTAGGAGCTAACATTCACACACATTCATACATCCGATTGGCACATCGGGAGGCAAGGTAGGGTTCAGTGTCTTGCCCAAGGACACTTCGACATGTGCCAGAGTGGAATCGAACCGCCGACCTCCTGTTTTAGTAGGCGACGGCTCTATTGGCACAACGTGTCAGTTTTGTGTTTAGTACTCACTCTGCTGCCCCCAAAACCGTTTAAGGTAATAAAGACAAATAAATGGATAGTTTTCAATTGTTTACATGATGTATTTACTAAACAGATTTATCATGGTTCAACATCCTCATGAAGCACAAAAAGCATGAAAACGAATTAAATCATACAATTTTTTTTTTTTATTGTTAAGTTTTTTTATTGTTAATTGGAGTTAATGCAACCAACATGAGCACCAGTAATCCATTTACCTTCCCCACTGGGTAATTTAAATATCTTCAGATTGATCTTTTTTTCACAAATAAGTAATTTTTTGTCAGCATCACTGCCTTCATGATTCAAAGGAGATAAGACGAGCTAGTGACAATTTGCTAAAATTAGAGAGGTAACAAGGCCATTTTCGTAGTCTGTGATCTACTTTTGATGACAAGATATCTAAAGATGATATTTGAAAGCCAGCCCACCTCTGATTTGAAGCCACATGCTGATCTATTTTAGCTCAGGTCTCAGCTGTGTCAACACGGTGTCTGTCATCTGAGAAAAGGGAAGCTCACATGATGCTTTTTCAGTGATCTTCGGCAATTTTGCTGACAAAATTCATAAACCAGTCCACCTCTGATTTGAAACCACATGCAGATCTCTTTTAGGTCAGGTCTCAGCTGTGCCAACCCGCTTACTTTCATGTGACAAGCAGACGTTTTTGCAGGATCCTCGTCATCTTTGACAGTTTAGCCACCATTTGCAACTTTGAATAACATCCCACCTAAAGCTGGTTAAATGAAACGTCTCTCATTGTCTGTAACGATTCAGCAGAGAGGAGATTCACAGGGGTTAATTGGGTCTAGGGACACACACACACATAAACACACACACACACAGACCCACTACCAAATCCTCTTAGCTTTATAATGAAGGAAGAGGAGATGGGTGGAAGAAAAAGAGGAGAAGAGAGAATCGTGGTGAAAAAGAGAGGATGAGGAGGAAGAGATGAGGGAAACAGATGCAGGTCAAGATAAAAGGATAAACACGGGGACGGAAAAAATGGAAATGATGCCGTGATGGAAGGAACAGAGAAATTGGAGACGGAGGTAAAGTTGAAGGGGTGACAGTTAAGAATGGATTGTAAAATAACAATGCTTAGTTGCCATGGAAACAAACATTTTTATCAGCCCAAGAGGCAAGAAAGTAACCTGCTTGTTAAACCTCCTGCGCTTTCTTGTTAAGCTGTTGTTGTGTTGGTGTGAGCACAGAATGTTTGCAGTCACAGCGTTCCCTAATGAAACACTTTCAGCTCACGTCTGGCTTTGTTCTGTTCGGGATGTTTTCCCCCTAGATTTTTATATTAATAACTATTTTCACCCTCAAATAATTGTGTCGGATTCTGATACTGTCATTTAGCTCCTACAAATATCTTTGTTTTTGCCACGCTGCAGATTAAAGAAGATGGGAAACTTTATTGTTGGTTACACATTCCTCTTACCTGGATGCTTATAATCCAAATGAGTTTGGAGAATTTTCCAAATCCACAAAGGAGTTTTTCTACAGAAATCAAGAAAAGAAGCCAAGGGGTCGGTGTTGTCTGGGATTAAAACAAGCAACCTCACAACAAGTACACATACTTACCTTTGAGGAAGTGGCTTTTTTATTCTTTGCACACAGGGTTAGTTTAACTTTTTATAAACACCTTCCAACATTCTTCAAACAATTAATTCATATAGATAATTGTCCTCTAAATGCAATCTTTGTATATATGAAAAGTCACAAATTATTTCATGCTTTGTTGGCAGTAAAAAGTTTGAGTAACATGTGGAGACAGACTTAGCATGAAATAATTCATTTCAGTGTTTTTGCTCCACCAATGAGACCAAAACCCAGAGTTTTGGTCTCATTTTTCTCTATTTTATTTATGTATTAGCTATTTATACACTAATGATAATGACATCAAAACAGAAAACTGAGGGTGTTTGTGTGGTGCTGTGAACTCGTGAAGAGCATCTTGTTATTCAGTTGAACTTAAAATTTTAAAAAAAGTGGGGGGAAAAAAAGAAAATATGGTTAAAAATGGTCCCATGTATGCCTCAAATTCACACTTCTTGGTGAAAGTCCTGAGACTTGGGTTTTATCAAACACAGCAGTAAATGGATGAATGACTCTAAAACTTCAATTCCCAAAAAGTTGAGACACTGTATGACAACTCATCTGAAAGACGATGGAACAGGGTGATGTTCCTCATCCTGTAGTTTCTCCTGGCTTTAATAACTATCTGCAAACATCTGGGAAGTGAATAGAAAAGTTGCACATTTCACTAGACAAGCTAATGTCATTGACTTAAAAATGTCTAAAACTTCAAAATATGACATCCCATATTTTGGAGATACTGTGTCAAAACATGATTAAATACACAAGAACTACTGAGGATTTTATGATTATAAAGTCAAATCATACTTATCTGTCTTTCAAGCTGAATTGTGCCATAAACATAAAATAATGGAAGAACAGGCCCAAATGTGATGAACTGCACCAGCATTTACAAAAACAAGACACCATATTGACAAGCTTGTGTCATCTTGTGCATCTAACCGGACACAAAAAAGGTCATTTCTATGCAATCAGATTAGAAAATATTAGCGAAAATGTGGTGCTGGCAGAAATTTTATCCAAATACCATCTCTTTTATAAAGAAAAATGTCTTTTTCAACCCTCAGGGGAGAACTGTGATCACAGGCAAAATGTTCAAATCAGGTCAGGTCATATCAGCAGCTCATCCCCGCCATGCATGCTAATATGCTAACCCTAAAAGC
>JAVQJG010121632.1:0-12921 GCA_036024015.1 Craterocephalus amniculus
ATTTTCCACGTGAGTCATTACTGGCTTTTCCGTGGATTTTGTGCCACAAATTACCAACGCAGCAGCAGGATCAGTGAAGTAAACTGTAGTCAGATCTGGAAAAGTCTAGTTTTATTTAACTTTTTACCCGCGGTTTAAAAGCTAGTCAGATATCCGGAAACTAGTATCACAATCTGACCAATCACAGGGGAGAACTTCCGCGTCTCTGCGTCTCCGTAGCTGGCTGCAGTCAGGTCTGGAAGAGGTGCGCTTCAAGCCTCTGCGGACCTACGCTGAGGCTACGGCGGTTACGGCGTAACCCCCGCGACGCAGACGACGCGCGAGTATAAACCCACCTTTAGAGTGAATACATCTAAATTGGGTGGCTAAGATCGGGTAATTAAGAGACTGATGTGTCAGAGTTCAGGTCTCAGGAAAATCTGGTCTACTTTAGTATTATAGAAACTTTCATGGCCTCTGGATGGACACAAGACCCATAAAATGATTAGAAATGAGCCTTGTATGTACTAAATTTTAAGACCACTTCCAGATTGCAGCCTCTCAGAGTCACTGACAATGCCTGGAAGTTTCCAGGGGAGGAACTTTGAAAAAGCTTTGACTCATGATTTACATAGAAGATTTATTGAATATTTCATTTTATTGTTTAAGACTTAATCACTTGAGTCTAGGACTTTTCTTTGAAAAGTTTAAATTTCACCATTTTCAAAATGCCATTTGTCACAAATCAAGTTACAGAATTCCTGACCACACAAAGCACACTTACCCTTTGCAAAAACATTCCTTCTCATACCCATCATTTTCATTTTCCCATGCTGTCCTTGCTTTTTGGTTTCTTTTCCTCTTTTGTCCACCTCACAGCTTATTATTTCAACATTCTATTGAGTTTTGCCAATTTGAGGCTGATGAAAAGAGGCTGAAAAGATAATAAATTCAGGCTGAAATTGGATAATAGCAACACTTTGCAGCATAGACAGGCTGTTTATCAACCATTTTAATTACTTTGAGGAAGCCTGACTGATCGGCTGCATAATCAAACACTCCCATGCATATCTCACCCCTTATTTTTCTATTATTGCAAGAGCAGACTGAACGTTAAACCTTTGATAGTGGAGAATGGTGTTCTTTTGCAACATAACAAAGCACAAAAATGGTTCCAGTATTTCTTACTTTGGTTCTTTCAGCTCTCATTCCAGATCAATTAAACTCAGAATTATTATTTAGAAGCTAAAAGACAACAGGCTTAATTTGACCCCTAATAGTCATATACATTAGTTTAGCTTTCAAGAAGATTTTTATTTTAATGTAATTATTCTCCTCTAAATGGTGTCCTGTCTTCTGAATAGTTCTGAGTTGAGTGACACATGTGAGAACTTTGCTAGGGAGCTTTTCAAAGTGCCAAAACATGTGGTGTGTTGTGTGAAATGCAGCTAATATATAACAAAAGCATCTAAAACCCTAAGATACCCCCACCGCCCATGTCTGGCACACACAATTAAGTTGTTTGTAAGAGATGTCCTGAAGATGATGAATCCCAACAGGAACACAGCAGCACAGAAAAACTCCAATTTGCACAAATTTCCAAAAGTGCCTGAGTTGAATTTGAAAGAAAAGTGTGGAACTCAACCTTCCAAGTGCTAAAATGGATTTTGGACTCCAAGGATGCAGTCATCTGCAGCCTGGCTGTTGATGCTGTGCAAAGAGGAATGGGAGTTGGCTCAGGACGCCTGCTGCTCTGGGGCCATTTGATCAGGTCACTGTGGATTTCAGCGCAGACAGCTCCAAGGTACAAATCTACCATTATTATTTCATTATAGGTAGGGTAGGAGGTCCTGGAAAAATGGTTCAAGCTAACTACTTTTTAAAATGCACAATTGAAAAGTCCAAACCCCTTTCTTCAGATTTCCCCCCTCCAGAGCACAGGAACACACATAGGAGAGACAAAGCTGAGTTTGATAGTCATATCACCTGAACGAGCCAGTTGAAAAGAATGCATGGGGTTTTTAGATTCTGGTTATGATCTTTGACATATCCAAGTGTCTACTCTCCACTAAAGAGAGATCTAATATCTACTGTAAATAAAATAAATCAAGTTTTGTGTGTTTTTCATTGAATGAGGCAGTACTTTGAATATTCAAACTTACATTTAAAGGGTTAAAACACAGAAAATGATTGAATGTTTGGCACTTTGGTGAAGAACAGTTGTTTAAGTGATTGATGAAATAAAAAAATCAGCAAAATACTAATGTATGATGATCTTATTGCAGTTTTTGAGCACGTAAACGTTTGTCCACGAAGATAGAGGTGTACAGACTAAAAGCTGAGCACAATGTAAAGCATGGGAGGGGTTAGTGGATGCTCTCTGTGCATCCATGGAAAGAAAATTTCACAGAACGGGAAATGATGCTGTTGTGTCTAAAGTTCAAAAAGTTGGCCTTCAGTGATCATAGAGCTGACGAAGCTCTTCAAACAATAATGCGGCTGCAGCAAGATCCAACTAGTCAACCGCACTGCCGGGGGTCCGAGAGGGAGAGGAGGCTGCAGACTATGAAGAGGAACCACATGCATCTGCTGTCTGGGTGTTCTTTGAAGAAAGAGCTGTTCTTTGAAGAAATCCATCAGCAGATGCAACACTGGAAGTGAAATCTTATCTCGAGGAGCCCTTTCTCCAGAGAAATGCAGACCCGCCGAGCTGGTAGGAGAGCGTGTTCAGCCACACATCTTGCACTTACGAGGGCACATATACTGTACTATACATATAATATACTGTCCCCTCAGAGAATTTGCTGTAAAACAGGCCACATTGTAAGAAAAAGAAGAAACAAGAGCTGAGACCCCTTTTTATGCCAATCTTTCTGAAAGACTAAAGCAGCTGTTACCTGGAAGCTGTTTTTTATTTTGCACATTTCAGTTTGTTTGGTTGACGCTGTGTTGCTTCGCTATAAACAAATACAAAAGAATGAAACCTCCTTGATGGTTCTTTGTTTGCATTTTGTCACTGTTTATTTCTTGTGGCACTCTGAGTATGCAACCAATAAACCCAGATAAACAATACATGCTCAAATCTGTTTTTGACATTAGTAATTCATTTCACAGGAATAAATTTACTGAAGCAACAAAATACCCGAACAGAAAGAGCCGACTCATTTAAGGGAGCCAACCAAAATAACCAACTCTCTAAAAAGAGGAGAAATTTCCATAACTGTAGAGTATTTGATCGGTTAATAAAAAGTGTTTATGGTCACTTTCATCCGAACAATGTGTCCACTCATCCATCCACACCCTCCTAAGGCATCGCTGCTCCCTCTGTAATGTTTATGCTTTTGAAAAATGCATGTATAAAGTATTATATAGGGCTTCATCAGTCATTCTAGGATTTAAATACTTATTTCATCATTTAAATGCAGCTCAGGTTTTTGTGTTAAACATGTGAGCTATTAGCTCCCAGCCTCCTCAATTATGCACTTGCCATTATTAAAAGATTGCCTGCAATATCTTCTGTGGCTGCTAATGGAAGAAAGAGCTCCTAAAACATGGCAGCACACCTCTCTGTCTGCATCTAATTTTCTGTTAAACATTCAGGGTCTTCATCTCCCCCTCATTTTTTAGAATACAAACATTGATTTGTTTCTAAGGTGAATGTGGTTTTGTGCTTTTAAGGCTGTCTAATGCTGCTGTAACCTAATGATAAGTAGATAGGGTCAGTAAGTCTATAAATCTGTCTGTTTTAACATTATTCAGTGTTAATTAATTTGTAATATCAATATATATATTTGCATGTTTTTTTAATTTTAATTTAGAGAACATATTTATGAGGTATTATTTATTTAATATGTTTTAACTGTAGTTGTAGTATTTATAGGACTTCATTGTTGCACATTGCTGTCATAGTTTATTTAAAACTAAACATAAAGTTGTTGTTGTGTTAAATTCTTTAGTTTATTTACTTACTTTTAGTCTGCCTATGACATTCACAGTTACAGGTGGGACAATATCACTTTTGATATAAGGTGTAAAACCGAAGGATGACAGAAATCTCACCACTGTACTTTGAGACTTTATCTTTTTCTTCTCTGTGTGGGCGGCAGAGAAAAATTGTTGACGTTGGCAAATATTAATCGCATGATTTTTCTGCAAGTTAATAAATATCTTGTCTGGTTCCACAACCTTTATCACTGGATTACAATCTAGCAACAGAAAGTTCTCCCATGTAGTTTTACAGATAAGAAAATAAATGTTTGCTGTTCATGAGTCATCGATAATCAATAATTCTGACAACAATAGAGAGCCTCAATATCAAGTTTTGCTTTGGGAGACGTGGCTCGGCCCTGGGTATGCATATTGAAAACATTTATTTTATGTCCCTACATATCTTTTATTTAATTGCCCATTGGTATCCAGTCTTGTAAAACCTAACATTTCTATAGTTCGTACTGTATGGAAAGTGCTATAGAAATGAAGCTTTGATTTACTGATGGATATTATGGACAAAGAGGAGTTTATTTACCAAACTGTGGATATTTAAACTTGATCACTTGAAACCTCAAGAAAGACCACCAGTGGACCTTTGCACCTGTTTAACTATAAACCGCATTTTAAAGCATCAATTTGCATGGAAAAAATATACTTTCCTCTATCTTAGGAAATTAATTTCTCATGTATTGTTGCTGTTTACAGGTATTCATGTCATCTGAAGGCTTTAAAAAGGTTCCTCCTGAGAGTGAAAAGGGCACTGGTTGTTCTGAGCATAATGAGAAAGGGCTGCTTCAGTGGTTTCATCTTCATGTTATACGGAAGCAGCCATCATCAGGTGGAATATATCTATTCTTATACCTTCCTCTCACATCTCTTGCAGATGTAAATTAGCAGAATTCCTGTGTAGGGATCAGCATAAATGTCAAACCTGTTCTATGCACGTTTTTGACACAATGATACCCGGTTTTCATTTCTTTGTTATTTATGTAGGACGTGTGAACTTAATCACACCTGCATGCCCTCAGCTCAGGCTAGTTATCCATGGATCTCGGGTGGTTAATTGTCTTTTTTTCCTGTGGCTCAAATTGTTATGTTTTCCAGCAAAGGAGTTTTATTGGAAGAGAGCAAAATGTTGGATAAGGTATATTCCCTGACCAGAGAATGTATCATCAATGTCAGGCTTAGCCAGCAAGCCAAGGTGATGGGTGTCAAGGGCTAAAGCAGCGGTGCAAGAAGTGAGACAGAGGATCAGACCATTAATAGCAGCCCTCATCATGACTGAGTCTGACCGTGGCTCATCGTGACCCTGTGCAGCCAGTCACTGCTCAGCTGTGAACTCAATACACTGTTAAAGAGGAAGTGACATATTCGATGCTCTTTCTGCCGGATTCAGTGAAAGAGTTTGACACTTTAATCCAGACTGACCAAAAACTAGTGAGATCCAAAAAACACTTTGAAATAAATGTATTACACACACGCACGCACACCTACACACACACACACACACACACACACACACACTATTTTAACCTGTTAGCCTGCATGCACATGCTCACACACAAACATCTACATCACCACACATGTGCTCCGTTAGCTGGCACCAGCCTCACCAAATCTGACGGTTATATCCATATGAGAGACTGAAATGGAAAGGCAGAGCTGACGTGAAGGGAGTTCTCGCAAATATAGTGAAAAAACATCAGGGACGACATCAACGGCGCTGCAGTCACAGAGCTTTCTGTTTCTCTGCCTGCAGCTTAGCTTTGTTAGTGAATGGTTTGTTTGTCTACAGGCGTGTGAGTGCGTATGTGTGTGTTGCACGTCGCAAGAAAGCAAGACTGGCAGGCAAGACGGAATCCAGGCCACTGCTTTGTTTTAATGTGGTCATGCTAATTTGAAATAAATAAATAAATAGAATGAGTTGGAAAAGGTGTGTGTGTGCGGGGGAGTATGTGATGCATATACTTAATCATGGGTCATAATGCAGATAGCTCATGGAAAGGAGGAAATGAAAGCAATATGAAAAAAAAGAGAAGGAGATGGAGGTACCGGGGACATGAGGGAGTCTTTTTTGGATCGGAGTCAGGCTACTGGCTCAGACGGAGTGGTGACGTCAGCATGGGCTTTACTGAGGATACAGGGATTGAAGGAGGAACAGAGGGAAGGCTGGAGATGACGCCCTGAGGGAGACAGGGATGAAAAAAGTATTAAAGAGCGAGAGAGGACAGAAAAAGAGCGAACGACTCAGCAATAAGAGTCCTACCACATATATATATGGGTGTGACTTCAGAAACTGCAGCTTGTGGGTTTAAGACAGATAAACAGACAGAAAAAATGATTGTTGGAACCGGAGACAAATGGAGAGGAATAATTCCTCGGCAGGAAGGATGGAGACAAAGGCAGAGGGGAAAAAAAGGTTATTATCCTGGCTTAGAGAATGTGGGGAGAAGAAAAAGAAAGGTACTGCAGACAAAAATAGAAAGAGAGAGGGACGGAGAGTGATTGGGGAAAGATATAGCACACAAGGGATTGTCAGATCTTTGCTCTCTACCTTTTATTTAGTCAATAACCTTCAGTGAATTATGACTCAACCATGAAGCTGTTTTTGCAAAACCATATAAAGCAGAGATGTGCACATTCATTCACGCAGGGAGTTTAAAACCTGGATTATCATTCTCAACTGTCCGCGGTATCAGATGTTTTAAAATCCCTTAGCATTTATGAGTGAAATGAACAATAAATTCTCCGGCTCAGCATTTGAACTACACTGTATGAAATTATGAATACCAAATTATCTGTTATTAATAGCAGGAAAGAAATTCACAATTGATTAGCTCATTTTAAACTTTGAGCGACAGCATGTGCTGTGGCAGTGGACCTTACCTAGCTAATGGCAAAATATAACAAAAAGTGCAAAAAGAGGGTAATGTTACAAACCATGGGCATTGAGGATCTGTGCAGCGGAGGCGATTTCAAAGTTAATGCTGGACAAAGACACAAACTCTGCTGAACTCATGAATCCTATGAAAACCAGCAGGAGGTAGGCTATAGTATTTCTGCCTGTTATGGTTGGTTTTAAATTAACCTGCAATTGTGTGCTTGTCCATCAAATGAACAGAGATCAACTGGTGACAGCATATTTAACTGGAAACATACAATAGGAATGATTGGAATGCCGGAATTTAGAGAAAGTGTTAAATAAATCCTGTACTTCTTTACTTCACAAACTAGTTGGTTGGATATTTTAACATTAAAAAGACTGTTAGCTACATATCCAAACAAAAGAGTTAGGAGTGTTTCGATAGACATTGATACATTTCTCATTGAGAAAGCTGTCTTGATGAAAGGGCATGTGAATTGAGAGGTTTAATCTTATTTTTTATTTTCGTTAATTTGACTTTTGAATATCACGTGGTTTCCAGTATTGTTTTTGGCATTGATGACAAAGGCAAAATTATTTGATAAGAGCTCCATTTTTTTCATGACAGCAGCTAAAAATGGTTCTTTGATGATGAAAACATGACGAGGTGCGTGTGAAGAGACGAGACTGAATGAAAATGCTAGTAGGTGGCCTGTCATACGTTCAGAATTCATGACATCTGCCTATTGTGCTGTGATCTGTCTGTCAAAAGCTAAAAAGTGCCAAGAAATGCTGCTGCATCTGCTCCTTGTTTGGCCATGCCCACCACCTGACATGCAGTGCACATTCTATACAACACACCTGCTGTCACACAATAAACAGAGTCAACAAACATCAACAAAAGGACCTTCTGGTCAGAAACAACTACATAATTTATGGACATATTAATATATATATATATATATATATATATATATAGACAAAAAACAACAACAACAACACAAAAAAAAAACAGAATGCATTCTTGATTGAGACGGCAGGAAATGTGGCCAGCAGCAGCAATAAAATCAGAAATAAAATAAGAAGTATTCTAAAATAATATTCAAATAGTTTTTGACCAAATGAAGTATGATTTTAAAAAAGCAATATGCAGTGATATAAGTTTTCTATTTCATATGTTCAGATAATACATTACACGGCTTTTTAATCTAATCTACCTTGAACAGCAGGAGTTAAAATATTTTGTTGTGAATTTCAATATCAAAATAATGAAATATAAAAACTGTTTTGAATAGTCTTTGAATCAGGATTGTTTAATCACATCACACGGGTTTCATCAGTGCATTTGTCTTATGTTTCATCACAGAGTTTTTTCCTCAGTAGAGCTTTCCAAAACATGGCAGGGGTGTCAAACACAAACAAGAGTTCAAATCAAGGGTCAGATGGGTTCAGTGTTTATTTAGAAGTCAGTAAAAAGGACCTTTTTGTACACACTGAACCCTGGTCATCGCATACAGCTAAACCAAGTTACTCAGTAAATAAACATTTGTTTTATTCTGGCTTTATCTGCAGTTTTCCATTGTTCTAATGACAACATTTCCCCTAAAACCTGACACTAACAGCTTTAAACAACATTAAACACCACATTAATTAATGATGAAAATAAAAAATGAGCATTGATCATCCCCCACTTTAACCCACATTAATTTTAACATTCACGTTCAAAAAGATCATGTCTCTGCAGTCCAACAAAGGCAAAGAATAATTCTGGGAGATGTTAAAATCCCCACTTCATAATGAAGTTAACAGCAGAGCTCCGTGTGCCCTAGTTTTCTAGTTATGGTGCTTTGAAAACTTGTAATCTGACAGACTTTTGAGGTTTAACTCCTGAAGAAAAAACTCTAACTGTATTTGATTAGAAGTGAACCGCTCATGTTTTAGAGCTCATTACATGTTCTATTTCCAAGGCTTTTTCTGTTGCATGTTTCAGCTCACCTGCCATTTTCCTCCTTTACCAATGACTAAAAATCCCTCAGTCCCACTCGGAAGCGCCACAGAAAGCCCCGGCTTCGCTTTGGCGAGCAGTGGGAGCAGTCCAACTAAATCCTTCCAGTGCCATCGATGCGGACACTCAAGATGCAGGCCCGCTGCGCAGTGCATTGTGGGACTTGTAGTACTATTCCAGCAAGCCATTGTCCTATGATTTCTCAGCGTGACAAATGCTACATGCGGCATTTGAGGTGAACAAAACTATTCATTTTATATTGAATAGACCTGCAACAAAGAGATCAATTACATATAAGTTATATATTTTCAGAGAGTTTGGATTTAATTTGGAACAACACATTCACAAGCATTGGGGTTGTTGTGGTGACAGCTGATCACCTGATCCACGGCGGGGAGAAAGTAGTCAGCTAACAGAATGAGCGCCCTGTATAGTGTGCTACATAGTGCTGCCCTTGAAAGGGAAAGAGTGGCTGGGTTAGGATGGACATTAGGACACAACCTAAGGCTAAAACTAAGATGGCTGCCAAAAACAACACTGATGGTTTCACTGCCTTATTCACTTGAATCTCAGTATTTTAGATGGATTTTCATCCTGTCTTCTTTAGCGTTGCAAGGGGTTTAACAAAGCCTCTGGGCCTTTGTGCTGTCAGTGTTCAGGCTTAAACTCTGGATCTGGAAATAATTAACGCTCCAGTTGTGCCTGTGGCAGTACTTTGAGAACACGGTTACCGGCGAAGCAGTCGGCTCAGCTCACTTATCTGTGGGTGCGATGGCATCAAAAGTAGCGGGCGTTTCAAGCTAGATCATCAAATGACATTTTTTTGTCCTCTGATTCAACACTCGGGCCAGCTTGTGACCATTGGCGTGTGTTGTGAGCAAAGTTGTAGTAGCGTGTCAGCTCTGTGCCACCCTCAGTCCACAAGTTGCACTGGTGACAGTTGACCGATGATGAAGGCACCGGGGCAAGAAATTAAAAAGCACAGAGGCGAGAAAAAATAAGGAAGGGAGACAGGAGGGGCGTACATTGTTATTAGAATATGACAGACATTGCAACACATACGCTTTTAAACCTTTTAAACTCCGGTAACCCCTCACTTGACCACAGATAAACTCTTCACAAGTGGGCACCAATAAATGTCAAAGTGAGTAGTTTTCTGCAATCTCATCGCTGTTTTAATTGAATATTGAATTAAAAATCAGATTATGCATATTTCATTATGCTAAATGTCAAAATTTGCTTTTAAAATTAGGTTTAGAGGGCTTATTTAAAACATCCCAATCTGACTCTTTTAATGTACATGTTGCCTGAATGACAGGTGTGTACAGGAGGGAAGCTAGAGTAGATTAACTAATTGAAAGAAAATATTCAGAGCAGAAACGAGAGCTCATCAACAGTCTTAAAATAGACCTTTTCTTCTCATGTGACCTTTGTCCCTATTCTTGGACAATGTCATTTGAATAATTAATTAAAACCAGGAAGTGCCATTGAGTTAAGAGGCACCTCAGTGTGACGTAGCATTTTACACTAATACATCTATCTGTCGTGATAAAAAATGATTCGTCGTCTACCAATAAATTGCAATTGGTTGTGCAGAATTGCCGCTTGTATGTTTAATAACACATAAATATGATGCATGCGTTTTCAAAGCTGAGTGCTTGCTGTACATGAATGTAAACACGCATGCCGACAGGTTTAATAGACACAGAGCACCACTTTGCATAACCTGCGTTAATAAGAGTGAAAAATACTTACATTTTGCGTGTCAGAGGGGAGGGTCCCCCTGATGATTAGAATTAATTATCTGGAGTCTGGGTCAAAATACTCTTAAAGACATAGGTTATTGTTCTTGCTGCACAGACATACATACTTGCACACCCACACAGCAGAAGTGTCCTTGTGCTACAGCTCTTCAGTATTCATCCACCTTGTATACAAGTGAATTCAATGATTCCATTACTGTACTTCAGAAGTAGCACTTATTGTTTGCCACATTTACAACATAAAGGGTCCTTTAACACAGATGACTCTTGTTGGGATGAATGTAGGGGATTATGTCAGTGCATATAAGCGCAGGTGCCTGAGAAAAGAGCTAGAGGAGCTAAGTTATGCTTCTAATGAAAAAATTATCCTAGTTGATGATCATTACTAAATGAAGTACTAAATAAAAAAAAAAAAATTCACAGCTTGTTCATTTGAGCTGCTGAATCTGATCCGTTGTAATCCATCACTTAATATCCATCCCTGACTAAAAATAGATTATTGAAATATATAAGAAGAGCAAATGCATGTTGTGCGGTGAAAGTTGAATTGAAATTTATTCATCCTTTTTTTCTGTTGCAATCACTATATTTAAATGGAACTGGGTTTAATTACCCAAATCATATACATTCTTGTTCTCGATTAATCACAGTTTTCTTCAGACCCTAACCAATAACATATCTCTCCAAGTTTGTTTAAAACATAAATTTTTAATAAACATGACATCATAATTTCATGACCCGTGCACTGTTACCCCTTTGTCTTCCTGCTTTACCATTTGGTACAGCAAATCTTTCAGTGATGATCATGAATCTTTATAACGAATTGATTAAATAAACCTGCCTGAGTCGTCTCTACCAACTTTTTTGGGTATGTAACACCAAAATAAAGTGTTTGTTTTCCCATCGCTGTTTCAAATTTTGACCATTTCACTTTCATTATTTTATCATTAACTTTAATTTGAACTATTTGTTAAAAAGCATTTCTTTGTATTTTTCTTGTTCAAAAGAAAAGAGAAAATACAAAGGAAAATTTTTCTTTCGACCTTTTCTTAGTGTGAAAGTTAAAGGGTTAAGAATGCTTTGGCTGTGCCTGAAAATGATGGCCTCTGATTCAACAGTCCAAAAATAAATCCATCCTTCATGAAGGTTATGATGATGTTCATCTTTTTTCAGTTTTTTTTTTTTTCGTTTCAGTGACGATCGTTTTGGAAGATAGATGTAAATATAACTCTTCATTTTTTCTCTGCTTGTAGATGTAACAACCGTACCCAGTGTGCAGTGGTGGCAGGCCCCGATGTCTTCCCTGATCCGTGCCCAGGCACATACAAATACCTGGAAGTCCAGTACGAGTGCGTTCCTTACAGTAAGTAAGCTGTTCTTTCATTTCACATGTTGTGAGAGGATTTTAAGATTTTAGGAGCTATTTGCTTTAAAGTGAGTTTGGGTTACACATTTTTTTCTTTTTTTCAAACAGTCTTAATAACAACAACATGGACATGGTAATATGATGCCAGAGTAAGTTTACAGGGGAAGTCATAATGGCTTCAATGCCTGGGAAAGTCCAAAGGAGGAAGGATGAGAAAGACAAATGGGATACGGTCATATGACCTTTGACCAAGTAAATGACTTAGAGTGAAATATGTATGGGACATGTCCGTCCTAACCGGTGCTTTTCTTGTTGTTTTAATCAGTGCAGTTTCCTCCAAAAACTGGGTTACAGCTCGCTGCATTATGTATGCAAAAGGGATCAGCATGGAGATTTAGCGGATTAAAAGACATCTTTTTTTGTCCTTGATGTTCATTATTACACCAGATAACAGCTAAAAGGGTTTTTCCAAAGGCAAAGGTAAATCACAGTGTCTGCTTCAGGAAAAAGTTCAGTCTATTCATTTGCTGCCAATCTCTGATTAACTTTCTATCACAACATGCAGATGTCTTAACACCTGCAGAGGTGTGTACATTTACACAGTAATGCTAATTCAGAAAGCATGGTTAGCGTGAAGGACTGTGCACATTTTTTTGTGTATTCCTTGAAAAGAGGGAAATAGGCGCTGTTATTTAGTATTGCGCATATAAGGGACAATAGTAGACACACAAACACAAACTGACAATGGAAGTAAAAGCACATGGTATCTGAGGAAAAAACTTTAAAAGACTTTGAGAAAGCCCAGAGCAGGGGCGTTTCTAGAGGGGGGGCCTGGGGGGTAGGGTTGCCACCCGTCCCGTAAAATACGGAATCGTCCTTTATTTGACAATGAAATGTTGCGTCCCGTATTGAACCAATAAGGGACGCGATTTGTTCCGTATTTTCATAAGTGTCC
>JAVQJG010121648.1:0-59632 GCA_036024015.1 Craterocephalus amniculus
AGTAATAACGTTCACCTAGTGATCCGGAGTCAAACTATGAAAGTTAAACCCCTTAGCCAAGAAAAAGCGTCACACAAAAGCTAAAAGAAAAATAGCCGCTATCGCTAACTAAGCTAGCCGGACGTGAAATCGGGTATAGTCCCTTTAAGGAAACTATTGTTTGACAGACTGAGAATAAAGGTCACAATATAACGAGACGAAAAATCCAATTTTATGAGAATAAAGTCGGAACGTTAAAATAAATTGTGATTTTACAAGAGTAAAGTCATAATGTTAAAAACAAGGGCAGTGGAGCATTTTGTGAAGTTGTAATTCAGCATAGATTTAACAAACCAGGTAATAATCTTTTGGCACATAATCATTTAGTATCAGGACTTCACAAATAGTCTTGAGTTATTGGACATTCCCCAGGTTGTCATTCTCATTTATGAGAAGAAAGGCCTGCACATCTTTGCTGCACAGTGCGAGACTGAAGACTGTGGTGGACATGATCAGTGCCGTAAGAAAATGCTTCTTCGGCTGTGAGGTAAAGCTACACTTGTTCACATTCTCGAGGAAAACAATGGTAGACAGAAATGGGTGGAAAGAGTTTTGGTAGCCACAGAGTTGCACCACAGTTTGTACCAGACACTGGCACGTCACCCAAGCTTCGTTCATTCATTCATTTTCTGCACCGTTTAATCTAATTCAGGGTCGCGAGGAGCTTTGGATCTAAACTGGTGGAAAACTCTGGAGCCCAGATGTGAGCAGATGACTTCCACCAGCAACTTCACCCAAGACAAAAAAGGATTCAGAGTAAAGCTTTTCAAGCTGCCGATCGCATCTTAATTTCTTCTGTGGATTCAGATGAACGATGGATGTCCTCAATATAAAAATTCACACTTTAATATCAATAATGTGTGATTCATTTCAAAGCACCAACAACAGAATTCAGATAATTTCAGGTAGGAATCAAACCTGGAAACAGAAATAAAGACCTACTATGAAGCCATATCCAAAACACAATCAGAACCAGAGGACACAAACCTATTTAATCTACTACTCGTGTAATTTCAGTTGCAGCTGCAAGCAGTTTGTGTCACAGATGAGGAGTAAAGCACCGGACATGCGGGTGGGCTGTAACTGGTGGATAGTAGCATGACTCAAGCTGCTCGTGTCTATGCAGGCTTTGCTTCATCAGCAGTTTACGTGCATACCGTCGATGCCTAATTGGATTTTGTCATATCCGTTGACATTTGGCAATGGATGTGTGTAGCTATCGCTCGCCAAAAGAATAAATCAAACTGATTGGGCCAAGCAACGAGCACGAACTGCAGGAGATAGTTTCTACCGAGGTAAAACGGACATGACCTTGACTACAAAGATTTAATAAAATTAACATTAAAAAAAAGAGTCACTGTTACCTTGTTCATTCATAACTTTACAAAATTTGTGAGAAATATTCTAACCTTCACTGAGTGTTAATGCAAGAGATAATTAAAGGCGGAATGAGCTTTTCTCTACAGATTCTGAGGTTAGCAAAATCTGCTAAAACACTAAGAGTTTAACGACAATTAAATATAATGAAGATGCAGATAAACAGCTAGATTCACAATAGTTTCCCTCTTATTGTTTAATCCTGCAAGATGGTGCATTTTGTGTCTGCAGTGGAGTTAAATGAAAGATGATACTTTATCAATCTCTGAGAGAAATTGTAAGACTATGAAATCCCCCCTCTATGTCAGGAAATTCTCTACGAAACATGGAGATCCAAATCTGGAATACTGTCTCTTGACAGGCCATAGTCATTTGTGGTAGGATGAGCTTTCAGAAAGCAATTTAATGTCTAAATAAATTTCATTTACATGATGTAAAAAACAATTACCATTAAATTCAGTTTGGCTACACTGGGACACATAAGATCACACCTCACAACAAAAAGCAGCAAATCTCTACATGCTGCCATGAACTTCATCCCACTCTGAAACAAATATAGACTATTTGTAATCAGACATTTAAAGCATAAGATAAAAACACCCATCGATTGCCATCCCAGTCATATTAAGAAAAACAATATATAATTAACTTAATTTTAATAATCTTGTACATTTCTTTAGGATATTAGATCGTCTCGGACCACTTCAGGAGTTTGTAAAGCAGAAGGATGGCAGTGAACCAATGGGAGACTGTGCTGTTCAGTACAGATGCAGAGTTTGGATGTCAGTCTACCAGAACCATCTCCTCAGTGAATTCAGAGAAACCATCAGCTATCCAATTTATAAAAAACTTAAGAGATGGATAAAAGTAATCCAACATGCGCTCAATGACAAACCAACCATTCCTCATGTTATTTTTATATTACCAAGTACACTGAAGTTACATTTAGTTTTCCTGTGGTAAAAGTAAGCACTGTTAGTGGTTGAGTGGACATGTTGAGGGACCACAGGTGGAAAATGAGCTCATTTGCCAACTCTGGCACATCTACATTTTAAATCTAAAACCGAGTGTTGTATTGTTCAGATTAAATAATCTAAAAAACAAAAACCATGAAGATACATGCGTGCAGACAGAAGTTCTGCGTGATCCCCGATATGTTGGTTGCATTTTAATTAAGTTTTATCCTTTGCCGGTTCTCTTGTAGGACCTCATATTTGATAGATAATCTTAGACAGATAATCTCACGTTGCAATCTCGAGGCAAGGCTCAGAAGAGTCTTGAAAGCACAGCCTGAGGACAGATAAAAATGTCTATGATACAGCTCACCCTGCCCTGCAACAGCAGCATCCTGGTGCCCTCCACCTGACCTCTCCATCTACAGCCACGATGGGCTTGTCTTAGAGGGTTATAAGCAGGTCTTTCTGCATTAATTTATTATCATAATACAGCCTAAAGTTTTAACTTTTACTACCGCATGAGGCCATTTAAGTGGCTCAGAAGTGCAGCTACTCTGCAGGCTGTATAACACAACAGGAAACCGTTAAGTATGGTCAACATGTCCATGTCAAAAACCCTTCACTTCATTTCAGTGTTGTCTTTTTTTTGGCGGGTGGCAACAATAACACGTTTATGAGAAATGACCCAAGTGATCGAGTCGGGACAGTAACTCTGAACAATGACTCTCTCCCACGGAGCAGCATGGAGACTGTGCTTTGCAGCATTTCAAACCAAGAATAAGAACATCCAGCCACGTAAGCGTGTCCATATTCAGATCATCACGACTGATGCAACAGTTTCCACACAAAGCCTAAATACTCCTACACGCTCAGCTAGAACCCGCTCCCAGAGCCTCCGTGCGTAAAGCGACGTCTTAGTGCGTATTTTGCCCATTTTAAATCAACAAATCTCTATTTCTGGGAGCCAACTCGCATTCCTGGCCGCACAGTCTCCTTACTGTAAATGGATATGTGCTGGGACAGACCCTGCGTCCTACTGTGCGCGAGGATATCCTGAACTTTTACCCGCGAAGCCAACGCTGAACACCGGCCACGTTACGGCAGCTGTTCCGCAAACGGAGAGCTCAGTACGTTTCCTCATTATCAACTTCTCCTCCTGGCCTCGTCGCGTGTCAACCTGCATCATGCCACACAAAAAGATGCACACACTCACCTATGATAATGGCGCAAGCGCTCAACAGTCCGATTTCCTTTTTCAGAGTGACTTTGTCAGAGTTGTCATCCTTCCTCCTTTTTTCTTTGTCATCCATCTCCTCCGCCTTGAGAAGTGCGCTGCCTCTTCGCCTCTCGGTCCGGCTCAGATACTGTAGACTGACCCGCGCTCCACTGCAAGGGGTGCCCTTATAATATCCTACTGATGACCGGAGGAGGAAGTGCGCATGCGTGCGACAGTCCCACCTTGGCTCAGGTGGGCTGATGTTAGGGTGTGTCAGGGATCACCTCAACCTGAAACAGAGGGGAGAATATCTTTATTTACCAATCTAAAAATCCTCTATGCAGTTCTATTTTTTCTATATTATATGTTCATGAGCAAATAAAATAGACACGAAGACTGTTTACTTTGGGTGGAACCATCAACATGGAAGAATGTGTTAGATATTTAGACAAAACAGGAGGATGTCAAGAAGCAGCAGCAATAAGAAAAAAAAAATCTAAAATTGTCCAGTTCCGATTAAATTATAGCTTCTGAATTAATTCAAACATCACATAAACAATTATTTTATTAGGTCCGACATGCATGTGATGCTGTTTCACCATAAGTGGCTCCTAGGTGGTCTTCTTTAATTAACTCTGGCATGCAACCAAAAAGTCATGGAAACATTTATCAGATGGACGAAGTGTAGCTTTTTTTTTTTTTTTTAAAGATACGTTTTAAATGTATAGCTACATAGATAAACCTACCTATGTCCCCTTCCCCATATTCAGTTTGCAAACTGGTTTCAGAAGTTTCTGTTTACACTCTCCTAAAATATTTTTATCTATCTATTCATCCATCCATCCATCCCCAGGCCACCATTCCAAGAGAGATGCATGTGGAGCCAATTTTCTCATGTACAAGTGATATTAAACTTTTATTTTTTTTAAAAAGCATCCAATTAAATATCAAATAATCAAGTAATGATCACTTAACTATAAAAAAAAGCTTAAAAAACTAAAACTTATACATTTAGTATTCAGTTTTTTCAGTCTCACAAACCCAAATCACCTCTATACATTTCTGGCAGATCCCAAATAGCATCACCTGTAAATCACTGAACAGCTGAACACCCAAAGGAGGAGGTGAATTTAGAGCTGGTAAAATTATTATATTTTATAGGGATTTATGTCCATGAACTGTAACCCACCCTGTTTTTTGTATGGGGTGAAATAGCAGCATGAAGCCAGCATACGTCTAGCAACATCAACAAAATGCATGGCCGTCATATTGGTAAGCCACCAGAGTTTTTATTTTCCGTTTTAGATAGGATTATACGACGTGCAAAGCCTCTACAGAATCATGAACATCTTTGGAGACCTGCTCTGTGGGGTCTTTGCTCTCTGGTTAAAGCCACAAAACCTTCAACGTCACTGAAGACCCGCTCCTCCCTGCTGCTGCTGTTCTGGCAGCCAAAGATGCAGCAGAAAAACACAAATGTGTGCCTCACAGTCAGATGAGTTGCCTGCAGGATAGATTAAAATATGGGGGCTGACACTGAGGAACAACTTGTGTGTAAACTTGGAGTTTTCACTCCAAGCTGGATCAATTAATATGAGTTAGTCCACAACTTTTTGCTATTGTTCATTAGTTGCTGGTAATATTTACAAACATTCACTATTATGCAAAAGTTTGACCGAAATATTAGACAAATTCTAATGATTTACTGCCAACAATGGCAAATGTCACCAACACTGTAACACAAGGAGATAAATCCAGAACAAAATGAAGAGAAATGGTAAAGTCAACGTTCAAACGCTAACACAGTGATGACGTGTTAGCGTTTAACAGACGTAATGCTGAGCTAAAATGTAAATAAATAAGCATGAAGCAAAAATAAATAAACTTGTACAGCAAGATTGGATACTCAGAAAACTTAGGCCACTCATCCCGAGTGTAGAGAAGGACCTGGTATCAGTGGATGTTACATTTTTATCTCTGATAGCAGAGATTTAGGCAGCTTGGCTTCTGGGACGTGATGGAAAAGACCAAGCAGCCATCTGGGTCCCCTCATCAATACAAGATCTAGACAAAAACTGGTGGACATTTAGAGGGAAATAAACACTGTGGACAAAATGATGCCTTCGCAGAAGGCTAAAGGATGGGCCAGGCGAAAAACGGTGTCTTCTAAAAATGTACAGTCCGGTAACATTTTTAGCATTTAGGTTTTTAGGTTAGCTTTTTGATAGGGAAAAAGGGGGGGGGGGTAACAAAGTCTGGAGGATGTTAAAAGCAGTTCTACTTTTTACACCATTTATCTGCTCCTCATCCTAAACTACTGTGTTATCATACCAAGTCTAATTAAATTGGAACTTTTAAAAAGGGTGGGACTGAAGTGTCCCATGGACATCCTTTTCATTGCTTCTCAGTCCTGAAGAATCCGCTAGCCAACCTATCCTGATGATTCACACGGAATTTAATATATTCCTTTATACTTGACAAAAACAAAACAAAAAAAGTGTTTACATAAAGTAATAGTGATGGCTGATGGGATTTCAGTTGCATTGTGGTTTTCATGCTGGCTTACTGGTACTCTACACTGGGTCAGAAACACAGGAAAGGTTTTTGTAAGATGCTGTGAACAGGTCTAATGGTTGTTTATGACTTTCACCTTAAACATAACATGATTTACTTGTGTTTAACATGTAATAAATCAACCAGATCTGGCTTTTGACTGACCAACACTTGTGATCTCCCCGTCCTCTAAACATTACACTCATAGCAACTGGAGATGTTTAGCAGATAGTTTGACAGTAGCCCAGGATGATTTAGAGACGTTTCCCTTCAGTGTGCGCCCATTTGTTTTTCACTGATGCATTTCAATGAATTTGTTTTTATTGTTCATTGAAAAAGCTGAAAAAACTCATACAAGTTGTGTACCACTTTATAAAGAACAGAGCTCCCGTTGGATCAGTGTAAATGAGATTAATATGGTGATTGCAGTTGCCTCCAAATTTTTCTCTTTTATGAAATGTACTGTTGGCATCACATTGAAAATTAGTTTACAGTCCTACAAAGTGCATTACGAAAAAGACGCAAACCAATTTCCTGTTCTTGTGTCAAATAACAGATGATTCTCTGTTGCTTTGTTTTAGAAATGGCTCAGTTTGTCAGGAAATGAAGTCTGCCTATGACATTGTTCACTGCTGATGATACAAACTTAACTGTCAAGATATAAACAGAGATTGTAAGACTAATTTTAAATTAAAAGAAAGATAATGTACTTTGGAACCAAACTAGGGCCAAATCATGGGAACAGACTATGTAGGCAAAACTAGGACTTCTTATAACAAGCTCTATATTCCACCATATTTACAGGCTACATTTTAGGCAAAGAATTTAATAACTATATTCAATATTTCTCCTTAATAGTGGTATGTCTGTTCAGGAATTACTGAGAACAATGAGATTTGCAGATGGGCTGATACAGGAGTTCATCTTAAAAATACATCCCATAAAAGTTTAATGAATAGAAACAAAAATAAAAATAATCTGCCAGGATAAATACAGATAAACATGTGACTCCAGAGGTTTGTCTGTTGAAGAGGACAGTATCTGCTGCTGCTTTCTGCTGTAATGACAGCTAGTAAACATTCAGCCCGCAGAGAAGACAAAGCAGAGGTTGGCCTCTGTCAGGGGACTCCCTGTACATGTCCTCTGGGCCACCACATATCAGCTTACCACCCTGAACATCTCATATTTCATGTCACTACCCGTCCTTACCAGCTGTCAATCCTCGTTTACAAATTGTTGAGGAAACATGACCCACATAATGACAGGGCAATATGACTAATTCTTGTTATTAATGCCATTTGTTATCTGGTTCTTCAGAGTTTAATGATCTTCCCTTATATTTCCCACCTCTCTCTGCAGGGCTTCCCTGTGTTCCAGGACTTTCCAGGTTCTCAACAGGTAACTTCATCAGCTATGTCACGGAAAAAATCCTAAATCACGAGGCAGACATATTCAAAGGCATCTGCTGTACAGGATAGCATTCAAGAGGTTTTTATGCAAGTTTATAACTGGCGGGAAAAAAGCAATCATTCCAACAAATGTTTGGCTCCTAAAATGAAAAAAAAAATACAATATCGGCATATTTATGGACATAATTATAGTCCAAAAGCTCAGTTAAACTGCATTTTAAAGATGAGAAATAAATTACAGATGTAATGAATCCTTCAAAAAAATAGTTTAAAATGGACAGGAGATTTTTAACACTGACCTGGCCCATCCACAGCCTGCCTCACAAAACTAGTTATATTTGTCTTGTTAATATCTTAACAAGGTGAGCATATAACAAAATTGCATGTAATCAGCTCTTATTCCTTAAGCAAATCACAACTTCTGTAGGTAACGAGGATTCTTCAGTATAAGCTGGGTAAATCTATGATTTTCCACTGAATTTAGTTTTTCAATAACACTTAGATTAACTTATATCCTGGATATCCGTTTAGCTTGAATCACAAAAGGCAGATTTTTCAAAAGCACATGTCCCTCCCTTTCACACTTACACAAACTACTTAATTTACAGTTTAAGGAGTTAAGTTGTTAAGTTGCGGCAGGCAAACGCTAACGAATGCACAATTAACTTGGAAGCCAACCTCCCTCTCCAAAAGGAGGCCCCAACAAAGAGAGGAGATGCTTTGTTGGCAACAGGAAGGCTGGCTGAAACACTGGCTTCAGTGTGATTGCAGGACAGGATGAGGAAGAGGAGATGGATGGAAAAAAAACAGCCAAAGTACAGCGCTGGCATAAGGGGTGGAGTTGTGGTGTAAACAAATGCATCACAACATCCCTGTACAGCAGCACCAGCAAGAAGATGCCTCCTCTAGGATTAACCCATTTCTGATTTTGAGGATGCAAGAGAAAAATGGAGGGAAAGCAGCCAGAATAAACACACCAAAGATGGATAAAAACAACAGAATAAACAGAAAATATGGAAAAGTAAAGAGCGAAGGCATGCAGTGGTGAATGTTTAATGATCTTTGTTCGGGTGGAGAGAAAAATCTGATGAGTACCTGATGAAAACCCACACAAACCGCACAGTGGAGATGCTGAATCCAGTGACGCCTAATTTCTGTGCTCAACAGAAAATGTGTTAATTCCCAGTAATGAAAAAAAGGATCCATAAAGAGCTGATATGAGCGGAAACACTGAATAAACTCGGATAGAAGCGCATGAATGCATACATTTGATGTTTTGGTTCAGCTGGCTTTTTCCCCACATGAAATAGAAGTCCCCCCCAATCAACAAATGAGAGGGGGTCTGCAAGGGTCAGACATTTTTTTTTTACAAAAATGATGATCAAGACAGACATTAAAGTTAGTTGTAACCACTGTCGTACAAAATGCACAAATTGTTTGATCTGGCAGAAGATGGAAAAAAAAAACAACAAGACCAGAGAAATTCCAGCAAATATCTATATACGGTGCAATCAGGGAATGCATCAACTCAGCCAACTCTGAAGTGCAGATACAAGATACATTAAATGAATAATATTGGTTACAGGATGGAACAACTATACTACAACTACATAACCAAAAAAAGGTTGCCTGCTTCAATAAAGATGTACAAACCAGCTGCCATAACACTGCAATGATAGCCAGGAAAGTTCACTGAGGGGAAAAAGAAAGGTCACCCCAGTAAGAATAACATGTGACCACTATAAAATCTTTCCACATACCAGCCGACTGCTTCACTATAACTGTTTAAAAGTGTACAGTAGCATGTTGGGACCTTAAGCGCTAAGGTGTATAAGAATGACTGACATTTAGAGGTAAAGAAAAGCATAGAAAAGCACTTCTGTGACTGAGCTGTGATTGGACGGTGGCTGTCAGTGGCCAAAATTCCTCCAGCTCAAAAACATGTTTTAATCTGCGAGTGGATCCACTGGCCTTAGGTGCAGCAATGACTGGACTACAGGGAACTTCTTCTGCTACCTTTGCAGGTCTTCCCTACCCCAAACAGAGCTGTAGCACCTATCAAACAAAGCTGGTGCTGCAGTTTTAAAGCTGAGACGTTTCTCACTTGACTCAGAGTTGTTTGACCATTTGGAGACATCGTAGTAAAAATAGTGGCTCAAATATGGCATGTATGGAGAACTATCATAAGATATAAACAGCTTATCCTAAAAAGGGAATAAAAACATAAGTCATTAGTAAACTACTGGATATTAGTAGAAGGTTTTACATTTTTTCATGTCACAGCCTGTCATAATTGTCTTTAACACAAACATATCAAAACATTATGAGGCATTTAACTTTATTTAGCATCTTGCAGTAACTCTTGTGATTAAAATCTACAAAATCTTTTACACATTGTTTGATTTGAGTGTTTGAGTCAATCTACCAAATGATGCTGAGGAACAAACTTGCCAACCATGGGCTGCTCCACCATGCTTTAATTTGCCTATGATGAAAAAATGGTTTTAAAATTAAAAAAATATAAATTTAAATATTTGATAAATTACTATGAAATTATGTATAATTTATATAAATATTCAGAAATCTTCCCCACTCTAGTTATTCTGACATTTGCTCCGATACCTCAAGTGGTGATAACTAGTGAAAGTGTCAGAACAAGACATTGATACTGAGGTTAACAGAGGTAGAATATCCTTCAAACTGTCCACAAATGTCCAATTGCACTTGAAAGTAGAATTTAGGGGTGTAAAGGTTAAGATCGTAACCATTTTGACAAACTTTCTCACCAAGGTATAACAGTATAAAACTTCCTTTCACAGATGATTTGGTATGGATGTAGAATTGTGACTTTAAAAAAGGAAAGGATGAAGCTGCAGAAAGAAGAAATGTTGCAGAACCAGTGAAGGGAGAGAGATAAGCAGACAGGAAGCAGTGCTAGAAAAAACCTGATGACGAAAACAAGACCTGAAGAAAAAGGAGGCCACGAACCCAACAACCACTTTGCTGCCAGGAACAAACTATCGCTCTGTCTCAATCTCTCGTTCATCCCACCCTTGATCCATTCTTACTGTAGAGTTTCTAGAGTGCCTGCTCAAACAGTGTGCCGTACTGCTTACACCACATCATTTGTTAACAGGCAACCCAGAGTTCTTGCTGTTCGGGAGCAGAACTGCATAGCAACCCCACACTTCCTGTCGGGTCGGGGTTGAACGTCGGTGGCCGTTGTTCATCACTGTGCCCCCTCTGCCTTTAGAAAGCAGCCGGGAAGTAGTTCCCTTACAATCAGCTTTGTGCTTCGTTGTGAGGAGAAGGGGGATGACTGGAAAGCAAAGCACCCACAGTTCACTGCACCGCCATATGCTGTTACCAGAAAAGCATTTCTTCAGCGAATAACCATGAAACGAGTCTACAAACGCCTGGTGTCGCCATCAGGTTTAATCCAACTGTGATAGTGATTTAAATGATTAAATCATAAGGAAAGGTTGTTTTTTCCAATCGCCTCTCCCAGGGAAGAACATTAACGCAGGTCAGTGTTGGTCAGAGGTGCTGACTGCAACATTGTACAACAGTCATAAATGGAAATTGTGGCTGCCTTCTCTTTAAAACTACCCACAAATCTTCTTTGATTACAGGTACCTTTACCATAATAACCATTTAATCCTAAATTAGCCAAGTTTATCACAGGAGGAAAACCAATGAATGGCGCTCACCAGCTGATTAATATGGCTGCATGTCATTTAAAGAAGCACCTTTTTCTGAACTGCTACTACAGGGGCTGATTATATAACACTCATCCATTAAAAAGCTCTTTAAATCATTTCAATCCACCGAGTCTCTCACAATAACTTATTGTGGACGTTGTATGTCATACATAGGTGTTAAATAATAAGCTAATGAAAATGGTGTTTCTTCTCATTCATTATAAGTAATGTCAATGGGAACTTCTACGCATTTCATTAAAACTCTGACCAAAAAGGAAAAGCACTCTGTAAATAACAATAGCAATATCCCTAACTTATTGTGAAAGGTGTAATAAAAATCACTTATCTTCACTCATAATGTGACTTATCATACAAAAGTGGCATTCTTATACAAATACAGAGATTTCTTCTGAATGTCTAAATAGTTTCTGGTTAATTTTGGCTAAAGGGTACAACTTAATGGAGCGGTGCTGTGTGTATCACATTAATAATTAGGGCACTGACCGATTAAAACGTCTGTCGCTAATGAATTTCTTATTCTGGGTGTAGGTGTTTATTCCTTAAAATATTTTTATTACTACAATCAAATCAATCAAATGAATAAATAAATAAATATGAATTAAGGAAAACAGAGTAAGAAAAAATATTTTAAATTCTTTGTAAGTAGTGATAAAATTATTGTAAAAGCTACTTGAAGACATAACTTTGAAGGAGAGCTAAAGCCTTTTGAACTTCCGAGAAGTGCAACATGCAACTAAGATTAATTTACTGAGTATGGCATTTTGTCAGTATTTCATAAAAAGCAACAGGATTAATGTCAAATATCTAGGTACCATGATCTCACCAAATAAATGTTAGTATAAAAAGGTAACACCACACAATGTTGAGATAGAGACCTCTATCCTCATCTGGTGGTCAAAGTTTTTAACTACAACAGACATAAAAAATACACCGGTGTATGAATGAATGCCTATGTGAAATGCTAATATGTTCATATAAAAATAGTTTTGGACAGAAATCTTCAGGAACACGTGACTCAAACCAATGAATGACTGGCAGTCTTGTACTGAGCTTCACATAAAGCTCTACACTAGTCTGAGTAACGAGTATCCCTGCTGAAACGCACCTCAAACCTGCAGGACACCAAGCCGCCAAGACCAGAATTGAGGATCTGTGTGTTAGGGATTTCCCTCCTGCACATTGAAGAAAACTGACAATTTGCACATTGCCAATTGTTCAAATCAATATACAAAAAGAGAAATTAACAACTTTAATTTCTATATGGCAAGCCCGTAGTGGTTAAATCTGCTAACAGATGTGAATGTCTAAGTGTAACCATGTCTGCTATATCCAGTCTGAATTAATGCATAGGTTTTGAAATCCATCTAGCAATCCTGAGGCAAGATGAGAGACCTAACAAGGAGTAAATTATTGGGTATAACCAGAATTTGATGTTTTATCCCATAACCTCTCTTGTGGACGCACATGGAGACTAATCTTCACCACACTTTTTACTGAAACTCGGTTTTGAATAATATAAACAGCAACCCCTCCAACCCAGTGTGAAAATTATCTGAATCACAGGTTACCAGATCTTAAGTAATCTCCACATTTCTCATGAAAACAAACCAATAAATTCATGATGAATGGCATTTCCTCTATGCACTTTCATTAATTTGTTGAACTGATGCAATGTAGTCATGATGACCAACATTTAACTAAAAATAGTATTTTCTTTTAATCATCAGCCATCTGGATCTCAGATATGTTACATGAGAAATTCATTATGTTTCTGTCCCCCCCCCAAAACCTGGTGATTTCTATGCTGAAATGTCCCACACAAAGGTTTGGCCTAGTTTACAGCCATAGAAACAAACTAATATCCTGGCTGTACCTCTGTTTCTTTGTTGTTACCAATAATCCCTCCCTGACATTAATAACTACTTCCTCCACAAAAAGGAATCCAACAAGTTTTCCAACTGGTGGAGCCAGCTGCATAAAAGCACATGGATGGTCTTTTCAAGAATATAAATAATAAATCTCGTTTAGTGTAACTCATTATGACACTGACAAAAACTAAGAACTCATTTAGAGACAAAATTAAAAAAAACCTCATTGAAACACAGGTAACCTTTGCTGCTGTCAAATACAAAACGCAGGCTAAAACTAAATGCTCTACATCTTTTTAAAACATTTTAAAGTCGTCCTGTTACACAAAAGCATTAAGTAAAATTTTAAAAAAATCTTCGAAATACGCGATAAGTCAGATTTTCAAAAGTTGATTTCTAAAACAACACGATATTTAAATATTAATTTAAAATGTGAAAATATCTCATTAAATGTGACCGCCTCCAATATTTAATTGTTGAGATATTTAAGTTTTTAAAAATGACTTATTTCAAGTATGCCAGGTGGAGGACATCAAGTTGATTATTGCATCTGCTAGCTTTAGCTAAGAGGCCCAATACCCTGATTGTGTCAGACTAGGTTTTCTAGTCAGTATGGACTTTTCTGTTTCAATACACTTGTATAAAGTTAGTGGTTCATGGCAGTTAGTAGACATAAATTCAGAGACAAATGTCAAAATTAGGGGGAAAATTCCTCCAAAACAGCATTCACAGCTTTTAACTACACTTCATTAGTTCTAACGTTTTCTTCATAAAAACTAACTGGCGCTCGCGCTGACGCAGCCGTTGACGTTAACGTGTCTATATCACAACATTTCTGAGTCATTAGAGTTCGTATAACTGTCTTAGCGTGTCTTTGGTATCTTACCGAACATCACCTGTTGGCACAGGTGCTTTCCGGTGACGGTTATCCTTTTTCGGTTGTCAACGCCCACTTCACTCCCCTTTTCGCGTCTCCTTTCAGTCGTCAGGGCGGAGTCTCCGGTTTTTGCTGGAAAAGTCGCCAGCTGGGTGGAGTGGAGTCAGAGCAGGAGCCACATTGCTGGAGGAGAGAGGATACTCACCTGTTGTACGGCAGCTGTCGGGCGTAACGTTCAGTTTCAGTTTTTTATTTTTAGGTATTATTTCGCTTGTTTTCACCTCTGAGAGGCTCGGAGTGGTTGCCTTCAGGATGACGGACACTCTTTTACCAAACGGCATTAAAGACAGCAGAGGGGACGGTAGCTATTTCAGAAAGGTGAGTTTTAAATGTTGACATCGTTTTTGCCAGCGTGTTGTTCCCGTGACACGTACTGTACTTTTTCCCTTCATATCTTATTTAACACATGTAAACTGGGTCAAATTTGTACTTTTTAAAATGGGGTATTGCTTTTAAAATTATATTTTGAGGGAGCAATCACTATTGAAATAGCATACAGAAATTTTATGAGTTATATCGTACTTGTTCACCCCTTACAGTAGTTGTAAATTTAAATTTACTTTATTTACTCAACTATTAAATGCTGTAGTTTAGTAAATGTCATTAAAGTGCTATAAAAACAAACTTTTAAAAGATAGAAAGTAGCAGTTCAAATCCAGCTCATGATGTGTCATGAACAGAAACCACTGCACTGTCAGCCTCAGGTGTTTGGTGTGAGTGTTAATCCAATAATAGATTTATCTGGTGGCAGTAAGGAGATAGTGCTCATTACTTTCCTGTTTGTAGTCAATTATTATGATGATTGATGGTTAAAAGCATCCCTGGTGAATTTTAGTGTGATTTGCTCACAGACTATTTTGATAAGTTTGTTCTTATTTCTTAGGTGTTAGGATGTGTTTACTCAGCTTTATCTTTGTTTAAAGGTTATATAAATCCATCATCTGCCCTATCTTTGAGCTTTTAACTTAGTGCCTGTATCACACCTGGAGAAGTGACGGGGTAATGGCATCATCCGAGTAGCTCAAATGTAAATGTGGTTGTAGGTTACTTTAATTGATACTCAGATAAGAGACATCCTGCCAACGGTATTTAAAGTTGAACCCATCTTTTTTGTGTAAATTCTCTGGTGAATAATCCAGTTTCACATAATGGGTACCTGCACTGTGGTTGTGACAGAGACTTTGGCATTGGCTGAGTGGCTGATTATCCAATGTGTTTTTGCCAAGCTCCCTGTCTGTCTGCTGTGCTGTGGTCTCATAGCTCCACATATGCTCTGGTATACTCAACCGGTGTGTTTGTATGGACAAGCTTATTTAGATGGGCATCTGAGCATAGCCTTTGTGTTTTTCAATCCCTCTGAATCCCACCCCCAATGCTGTCTGGATTGAGGCTCTGTGCTGCACTTCCTGTGTCTATAAAAAGGTCAGTGGGAGTCAGAGTCTGGCACAGCCACGGGACATGATGGAAGATTGTAAAGCCTAATACCTTTTAATAACAAAATGTTGCCTCTTAGCCAGACACGCTATGAATTAGGAATCCTCACGGCATTTCTCAGACATGAACATTAATGATTTTTATTTTCTTTGACTTACTCATTTTGTCACGTTGAAGAAATCTTTTCATTAGAAGACCTTGAGGTCTTCTGGGAGCAGAGATGTTTTTTTTCTTTTTGTTTCTCTCAGTTGAAAATGAGTGTAATGATTAAAGCCTCACAAGATCCCACTGATGCTCCTCCGGGGAGTTGTCATGGTTCGGGGCTTCCTTCCCAGCCATCCGCAGTTTCACCTCCAGCTGGCTGAGGTCTGGCTGGATGGCTGCAGCATGGAAAGATGGCAGCACAAAAAGCCGAATCGGCATGTTTCTTCTCCTCACCCCTCCTTGGCCAGCGCACGCATTGACGTAGCATCTGGCCCAGGGCTGTCCTTCAGCCAGACCACAGACACAAATTGACAACATGTGCCCTAGTTCACAAACCAGACAAGCCCCCATTCCCCCACCCCACCAACTCGGAGACACTTAAATTCCCCATGCAGAGTTTAGATTAGAAAAGGACAAACGAAAGACAGCTGTGATCAAATACTGGCATTAACTGTGAATAAATGTTTTTATTGGTGATTTTGTATGAAAACTATCCAGATCCTGATGTAAATGGAGTGAATTCAGCTCCAGCTTCTCATCTACATTATCATATTAGCTGCAAGAATAGAGATGTTGAGAAGACTTGTTTTATGGCATGTAGAGGTAATTTACAGTCTATTTCAGCCCATTACCAGGGCATGCCTGTAGCCCCCACTTGGACATATTCCAGTCCAGTATTGACCAATTGTATAAGACAACTATCCCATGAGCAATTGCTCATCATGTTCTTTATGTATCCTCAGTTATACAACAGCAAGTTGATTTGCAGTTTGATGGATATGATGTTGGACTGGGCTGTCTTTGTGTTTTGCCCTAATGAAATGTTTTGTACAATCACAAAGAAGGGCCTTCCGTACTGTTCAAATGTGCCAGAGAGTTGGAGGCCTTTGATTCCCTGTGCAGCTAAGTGGGTTAGAAAGGACAGAGGCAAGGACAGGATCAAAGGTAAGCTTTAAATTCTGCACGTCTTTTGCCCGAGGGGGCGTCAAGTGGGCTGATTAGTAACCGTACAACCGTGTGATTACTTCGGCCAGGTTAGTTTTACTAAGATGGAAAAGGATTACCACACAGTCGGTGCTGATCGATGCTTTCAATTATCAAAAGTTGGATTTGACGGTATCACCTTGCTATATTGGAGTATTTTATTGTGTACAAACAATTAAAACTGGAAACTTGCTATGGTAACTATGAAGCAGTTGCCACTCCCTTGTTCTTTTAGACACGCATACACCCTGCGTCAGATATGATGATCCATTGACACCCTATCGCACCCTCTCCAGCCTTGCACTGATGTTTTCATCCTGATCCCAGTTTCTCAAAATAGCTCCCCCTCCATACAGCGACCCAACCATTATTTGTAAATGGTTAATCATTACACCCGGGTCAGTGAAGTGTTTGCACAGGACGAACCAAGTGCCTTCACTAAGGTGGGGGAGGGCATAATGTAGCCTTAACTGCAGTGTTGTGCTAAACGTTGGAAACATTTAACCTGAAGTGTTGAAATTTGTTCTTGGGAGGAATGTGGCCATGTTCGTCCGTCCTGTTCTGGTCACTTATTTGAAGAACAGATGTACAGTAGCATGACTCAACTATGAGTGGCCAAAGGCTTGACAGGTGAGACAGGTGCACCCAACTACACCTAGAATGATTGAATTGAATTAAATGAATCCAGTCAGTAGGCTTTTCTTGAATATTTCCATGAACGGCATCAAGCTTAGAAATGGAAAGAAACGAGAAATGCTTCACTCCTTTATGTGAAGTCACCGGCAAGACTGTATAGGAGCCATGCAGTTGTCTGCATGCTAACAGCAGTGCTATGATGTGAACTGCCCCGCCTTGTTTCGGTGTCTCAATCAGTGATTTATGGTTTTGACAGTCTTAATCTGAATGCTATTTAATTTCTCTGCATCTGTTGTACTGCCCTTTGATACGTAATAGTATTCAGGAAAGCCCATTAAAGGGATGAGTTATAATTATGTTAACAATATATAAATACAGAGGGGTGAATAATTATTTGCTCCCCTGTTGAATTTGTAAGTTTGTGCACTTTCAAAGAAATGAACAGTCCTGTAATTTTTATGGTTGTTTACTGATCACAGTAATAAACAGAATAATATCAGTCAAAAATGCATACAAACCATATAATATATAAATTCCAAATTCCTAGTTTGTGTACTACATGAAAGAACAGTGAAGATGAGTTGTGGATGGGTCTTTCAAGATTATAATGACCCAAAACATGCTTTCAGGGCAAACAAAGGAGTGGCCCAAGAAGAAGCATATTAAGGTCATGGTGTGGCCCAGTTAGTTACCCAGTATGGAGGCAGCTGAAGCTGTGGGTTTCCAGGCAGCAGCCCAGAAACTTTGCAGATTTTTAGAGGTTTTGTAAAGATGGATCAGTCAGAGCCCCCCCCCCCTGAGCTGTGTGCAGACCTGTTGACAACGACAAGAAACGTCTCATGGCTGTGCTCATCAACAAGGGTTTATCCACCAAGGAGTAATTTATGTTTCCATTGGGAGTCAGATGTTTATTTCACAAGCTTATGACTTGAGACACTTGTTGTGTTGTCTTTTTATTTCAAGGCTAGATTTTTTTAAACAGAAACTGAAGCTTGGTCACAAATTTATTGTCACACTAAAAAAGTGTCCCATGCTGACGACTGAAAGCTAACTGGTTTTACTGTGCCGACTGGTTTCCCTTCATTCAGTTTTACTGCCATGCAAATTGAAGTTTAAAGACCACACCTCTGTCACGTACTGAGTAATGACTGAGTATGACATGGAGGATCCAGTTTATCTGGGCTATTCTGAGTGACGGCATGTTGACTCAGTGAGGCAGGTATGTTTGTGGCTATGATGGTGACAAGGACAGACCTTTGTGTGTAAACACGGAGCGAGAGCATGTGTTTAAGTTGAATACACACTGTGACAAAGTACAGCTCTTTCCACACCCAAAATAGATTTATGTTACTGTTGGATTAGGTAACTGCTCACATTCCTCAGCTACTTCAGTTTATTGAGCAAATAGTGATATATTGCTGTTATTAAGACTCTTACTGGACTCTAAAACGGCCCTTTTTTTTTGCTTCGTCTGAGCCAAAATAAAAGAGAACTTTCTGTGAATGTCCTGACCTCTGCCTGCAGAGCCACTGTTCCCAACAAAAACATAGAACAATCTTGTACGGAAACAAACGCTTGGGACTGACTCGGAACGATAAGGTGAAGATTAAAAACTGAGTCTGAATGATTTTTAAAGAACGAAAGCGAAAGAGCAAGCTTGTAATTGTTGCCAGCAGAATATTTTGTTTTATAGTGTGTAAGAAAATTTCTGGTTTGTATCTAGTTCCCTGGTATTTCAGCCCCTTTTTTAACCCCCCACATAGATCATATTATCTTCTGCTGACATGTTTGTTTCTGTGTCTCCTTTTCCCAGGGTTGTAACCCGTTCGCACAGACTGGACGAAGCAAACTGCAGAATACACGAGCCAGTCTGAACCAGCAGATCATCAAACAGATGAGAATGAGGGCTGGAGCTGAAAATCTGCTGAAGTAAGACCAAAATAACACTTGCACCGAGCGTAGTATATGCATACACTTTTTGTGAGCATGCTTAACCCCTTAATGCCTGGATTTATTTACTATTTTATAAAAACAGTACCAATAGATAGATATGATGAATATAAATAGAATATGTATAGATATATAGAATATGGTTGATATCACTACAAAAATGATAATAAATTGTAATGAATAAATAAAAACATTTTTCAATAAGCAAATTTATAAAGTATGCACAAACAGAGAATTATTCCAAAATGCACCTATGTTTGGAGCCAGGATGGGTTAAACAAAAATGATACACATGTGCAAATGGATGTGGATTTGCATGTGTTACATAAGGAGAAATGTATTGGGAGATGATGTTTGTTACATCACTGTAAACTCAAGCTGCGTTGATGATTTTCATTTTTTATTTGTAAAAGTTTGGCTGCACCTTTTTTTTAGCTTTTTGTCATCAAATGGATAAGGTACTGTTACATGATAATAAGTCTAAAGGAGGAGCCTCAATGTGGCCTGAACACAAAAGAACCACTGGAATGCGGATACGATGTGGTTCAGCAGAAACCTCTGAAAATTACACTTGCTCAACCTGTCATAAGTTGCAAAACCATTCTTCCGATTACAATTTTGGAAGCAGGAGCTTTCTGTAATTTTCCCTAAACTCTCCAGCAGCTACGGTACCACTGTTATGATGTTGTTTTCTGTTGTTTGTGTTTAGTTTTATTTTCTGTGTCGTTGAAGTTGATGGTGACTCCACAGGCCTTTCCCAGGAATAGAAAATTGCAAATTGCTGTCTGGGTTTGATTTCTCTGTTTTATCAATTCGTGCTCCTTGTGAGTTTTAACAAGGCTAGTACGAAACAGTTAGGTCGAGTTTTGTTAATCTGTTGTCCAAGAGGTGTCTCTGAAGATGAAGCCTTTTAGCAACCAATAACATAAAGATTTGACAATAATGTAATCATAAATATTTTTGATGAACAAAGGTCTTATTTATGTTTTATTACATCATCATCTGTTGGCCAATGATAAACCTGTAGTATATTAATGTATGATACTCTTGACTAAATGTTCTTATATTACTTGCAAGTTAATAGTATTTTTAAAGTTAAAATGACCAAAATATTTAAATTATCGGTTGCAACAAGCCTTTTAAGAAACCAAGGTTGCACCTTTTGCTTGACACAGTGTGTCTCCTTTGTCTGTTTTCCTTTGAGTACAGATAAATCTGAGGGAGGACATCATTTTGGTCCTGCCGCAGGATATTGACATCTACACCAGCAGGATATGGCAGTTTATAATATGACGGAGTGTCTACGGTCAGATATGCGGTGCATCCCAATGCCAAGGATGCTTCAGAAATGGCATTTATAATGGCGTTTATAATATAACACTCCGTCATATTATAAACTGCCAATATCCTGCTGGTGTAGATGTCAATATCCTGCGGCAGGACCAAAATGTGCAACATGGAATCAAAACAAAACTTGTCACGCTTTTATAAAGGTCAAGTACAGGGGACAAGTGATGTCCTCCCTCAGATTTATCTTTACTCAAAGGAAAACTGACAAAGGGAGACACACTGTGTCAAGCAAAAGGTGCAAAATACTTTAGTGTGAATGTGATGTGGCATCCTAGCAATGTAGCCATTAAGGATCCATCCTTGGCTTTAAGAAACACCATGTTTTTGCTATAATTACTACGAGATTCAGATTCTTCATCAGCTCTGTTAATGCAGGTATACTCACAAAAACCTAGGTATCAGACCATGGTCCAGGTCGATAAAATGTTTGGTTCAAAACTTGTTGGAGTTACGCCCGATGCAGTCCCAGTACAAGATATTCTCCAGCAGTATGTGTTCAGAAGGGCCTGTTTTAGCCTGCTGTCAGCCTCGGAGGCCTCCACATTCCTGCACATTCCTCCAGTACCTCACATAGCATGCCCAGCAAATGGTCTCAGTGTGTGCATACGTCTCCTTTGCCAACCCACCTGGAGCCCAGAGAACATCCTGGATGCATTTCTGAGTTCTAGGTATTCTTCCAGGTTTTCCAGGTTTAGTTTCCCTTAAATCAGGAACAATTCTGGTGTCGTTCTACCTTTTGAGTGCAAGTTCACTCTGAGAAGAGTTGTCATAACTACTACAGTATTTCTGCTAGAGCAGGAATGTCAGTTTGCAAGAGTATGACGTTGCGTTTTACTAAATGTATCCAGAAAGTTGCATAAAAGTTTAATATAATTTAATTTGATTTAATCCATGACTAAAGTGAATAAAGTGAGTGAGTGTGTCATCGGTTGCATCGTGTCCCAACCTCCTCCTTTTTCTTTTTCTTGTCTCCTTTCTGCATTCTTCTGCGGATCAGCAGCAGGTGGAGTCTGTCTGGTCGGACCAGGTTGCTGCCTCTGCTATCTCAGGCCATGTTTACATGGCCATGCTGAGACAGTAAAAGGCAAAAATTTTGCTGAGTTTCGGCCTCTTGTTCCCACGGTAACAGAGAACCGGCTCCAGCGTGAAGTTTTCTGGAAACGCAAAGCAAATCCAGTCTGTGAATGTGAAGTGGAATCTGTTGGCGACTATCACAATTGTCATGTTGTCCTTGTCATTGGTGGACCTCCATGTCCTGTTTGTACTCGTGATTCTTTTAGGTGTTTGGTTTCTGAAAGGAATCACCACCTTCATACAGCCTTAAGCCGTCAGTGAAGAGGCATAGGTTACATGTGGTAGATAATCAATACACCTCTATACCAGTGGTTGTTGTGTGTTCAGGTCTGATGGGTATATAACGCACAAATGGAGTGTTTTAAAGTCTCACAGCCCACCTCAGGCCCTGCATCAACATTAAATTGTTTCCAGTGCTATTTGTGTTCTCCATCTGAAGCAAGGTAGTTTTCATGCTGCTGCTGTGCAAATGCACTTTTTCTCGAATATGCAAAGGGAAACATTTCAGTGGAAATGTTGTTGTGTAAACAGATGCGTTGTCATGTTTTGGCACATTCTGATAATTCTCTCTCTTCCTAATTGAACTAATTGAAAGGGTACAGCACAGAATCTGGGACTTTTTCTGGAGCAGAAGACACTCGATCCACAAATCTGTAGTCTTCTTACAGTAGCAGAGGCTGGTCAAGGACTTTAGTGAGATTATAATCAACATGAAGGCCTTCAGACTGCAGACAGCCAGAGGAAACTTTATCACTGCGAGGTGGTTGGATACAACAAGGATTCTCCTGCAAAGGAGACGGAGGTGATAAACACCTTCTCCTGAAGCAGGAAGGAACAGAATCGACTGATCTTTCAGAGTTTTATATTTCTGTCCTTGAAGCTTGGCAGGTTCTGAAAGCTGACAGAGAGCCCACTATCACTTAAGGGCTGTGGATATTTGGAGAGCCTTTCTTCCATAACGGTGTGGTTAAAGCCTGTATCCTGTCATCAGTCTCCATAAGATCTGGCCGAGGAAGTCGGCTGTGTGAGGCCAAGACATTTAACCTCATCTGTAGAGGTGTTGGGTCAGAAAGTAAACCTGAGGCCAAGATTCCAGTCCAGATTTCAGGATCAGATTTTGAGGTCATTTCCAGACCAGTGTAGATGTTTTGTTTATGGTTTAGCTGGTTTATGGGATGAAGAGGCGCTGTACATGTTTCCACTTTTTACTGTGGCTCCCGATTTGGAAGATCAGGAGGAAAATCAGGACCGTTTGTTTTCTATCAGTTCCTGAGTCATGAGAGTTTGAACAGTGAGAGTGAGATGTTTCCTTTTTTAAAGGATTTAAAGGCCTTGGAGTGGATAGTTTTTTAACTCCAGCTCCACCACAGTGGTCTCTGTACTCGTTGCCTGTTGAGAAATGTGCAGCTGACCTTCTGTAAAGGATTATACACAGTGCCATAGCCATGAACAGATACAAAGCACATGTTAATCCAAATAACTGGGAAATATACCGTAGCTTCCTTTGTAATCAGCCTGTAACCCTTGTGCATTTAGTTTGTGCAGTGGCCAAGGTTACTGGAACTGGGGTGGGTTCGTCCCCCTTTGTTCATGCTCACTCCAAAGTATCCTGTCAGAACCACAGGAAATGGGCAAAACTGGTTAATCTTTGCATGCAGATTTGGTGGCTTCCCTCTGTAACTACATGTGTAATTAAAAAAAAACAAATTTGATCTGTCAGTCATAAAACTGGGACATTATCAGATCCAGCTTCTTGTCTTCGGATCCGAGTCCCTGATGAAAAACATCACAGCTTGTTAACCTGCCAAAAGCATGAAACAGTAGTTTCAGAGAAGAGAATGAGGAAAACTTTAGTCAAGCCACACTTGCTGGCTTACAGTCTGGTTCCCATGCACTGCAGGGTGATATTACATATTGAAATTGGATTTTAATAACAGCCTCTGGGCTAGTTTTCATCTGTTCTGTCCAAACCACAGCACCTCCACATCCTCAACCCTAATATTTTCCCCAAACCAAACCTCCACAGAAACCTGTCAGCAGGCCAGTAGGAAGAGACGCAGCATTATTAATGATAATCAGGGGCTTGTATTCGTGTTGTATTACACTTCTGATGCCTTTCGTGAAATTAAACTTAACAGACTGTAACTATTATTGGAGTAGACAATGATATTTGATAAAGATCAAAATGTTGTATGCTATTATGCCAGCAGTACAAAGCCAAGCCAGCAAAGCCTGCGTTAAGTAAAACCTGGTCTTCTTGTTTCAGCTCTTTTAACCTGAGGTTGAACTATTTTTAAGTCCTTGCCAACACTTCATCACATATCACTTTTCTCGTTAAAAATTACAATCTCTATAATTACAGAGTAGACAGCGATCCGGTGACTACAGACGTGTTATGAGACGCCTCTGGGTTAACAGGTTTCTGGTGAGGATGCATGTATCTGTGTCCATTTATTACCCCTGACAGGAGACTTGTTAGGAGCCACTGTGAAGCACAGATAAGGTTATAGTGAGACCACCGGGGTGTGAGTGTTATCTTGTATCACCACAGATGCTCATGAATGACAGGCTGACAATCAAGCATAAATTCTTCATGACAAAGGATCTGGCCACTTTGTGCACGAATGCTGAGACAGACAAACCTAGTGATTAGGGAGCGCCTTATCTCTGCTTTACCATGAATTCTATCTCTTTTTCACAAAAGACAAAGGAAAACAATAAATAAATACAATATGTGCAAAAGCAGATGCTCACATAGAAAGAACTGATTTGATCCTGGGCTTTCGTTTTACACGCGATGCTAATGTGTCACCCACTCCCTTCATGACCTCTGATCTCTGCTGGTTACTGGTATTTACTGGTTCCTGTAGTTACTCACTAATAATGTGGAACATCTGACCTGCACTCAGCTACGCAAGGAGAGAGAGAGAGTGTGTGTGTGTGTGTGTATATGCATGCGTGTCTGTGTGTAAATCTCGTGCACAGCAGGCCACAGTGACGCAGGTCTGCGGTCCAGATTACCAGAGAGGAACACGCTTGTTTTGCAAATGAGTTACAGGAAAGTTTGGTCACATCTGATTGGATAATGGTCAGACAGATGTCTTTTCTGTAACCTTCCTTCTTTTTATTGAAAAAGGGTTTATTAAGTCTTTTTTCCCAATCCTCTCTATGTCTCCCTCTCTACAAAATACAGGGCTACATCCAACAATAAAGTTAAAGAGATGGTTCTTCTGGAGCTTAGCTACGTAAACTCCAACCTGCAGCTGCTGATGGGACAGCTGGAAGGACTCAACAGCTCAGTGGAGGTCTACCAGAGCACACAGTAAGTCAGATATTAAGGCTCATTTGCTACTTTCACATCTGGAAGCAATCATAAAAACATTGAAAATGTGAATTTACAGCAAAGTAAATGTGTCTACACTTGTGAAACTTAGAAAATAAAGATAATTTAGTTGCAGTAATAAAAACTGTACTTTTGTTGTCAGTTGTAACACATCTACGTGTGGTTACTAACAACTGATACAAGGATTACTGCAATTTTTCTATGCATTAGGATCACCACTGATCCAGTCTTTATCTCTTTGTGCTTTACCTGAAGCCTTTAAACTTATTGTTTGTAAACTTGGCATGATACTTTGATTTATCAGTCTTCCAAACCCCATACTACTCCTCAGACAGATGACAAAGCACGCACACTGTTAATTGGCAGCTAGTGAGAGACAGATGTTTCTGACACTCTGGTTTAAGCTGTCAAGCTCTCTTTCAGATGAAAGATGCTTGATGACAGAGGAGCAGGCCAACATTTAGGAAAGCCATGAAGACAAAGTGCAGCAGATTGTTACTGTTGTTAAACTGGACAGACGGGCTTTTGTGAGACAATGCACAAAGCAACAAGGAAACTATGTTTTAAAACTTTATGCAAATCTCATGGATGGGTGTGTCCTGTATGGGTGTGAGTTTTAGTGATAGGTCCTGGAGTTTTCATGTAGACAACACAGCATTAATAGGGTGTGGATGAAATGCAGCATGCGTATCAGGAGGATCCATCGTTGTCTCATTCACGTGTCCACAAAGCTTTAAAAGAACACAGGATTTAACGAGCAATGACATGTTGACAGATGTTTATGTGATACCTGACATCTTTTTATGTGTCAAATAACACCTTTCCTCATCATCCCATGAAAAACATGGACTCCTGACCTGCTTTTAGATGGCATTTCCTGTTAACAACAATATAGTTTATGTAAACTACATACATGACCTGCCTTTATCCACTCGTACATCCAAAACATTCTATGTTACAATAAAACTTAACACATCTGCACCACACTATAAACTCATAGATGTGTGTGTTATCTTGATTACACAAATAATAACACACACTTGTGTACGGAAGTGCTTGTCATATACAACAGATCACAGCAGGGCAACATGTTGGAGGTTGTCAGAGAGGTTGTGGAGGATAGGAGTGTTGTGTGACGGTGGTCATGGTAACAGTCCTGAGAGTCATTGACACAAATGCTAAGTAAAGCTGCAAAAATCAGGCCGTTTGTTTTTCATTCTTGAAACATTTGTGGGGATTTCAGAAGGAGCTGCAGACCTAGTTGGAGCTTTCTTTTGATTTCAGACATAAATCTTTGAGATGACCTCATGAAAACCAACATGCCAGCCTGTTTTTTACACTGCAATAAGCCCAGATTAGTTTGTTTGGCTTACAGGGTCTCAGTACGGTAAGAACCAGGAGGGTTTAACCTAGTTCCAGTGCTGAAGACTGGCAGGGCTCCTTGTACAAGATGGTAAACTTTCCTCTTTGTACTTTTTGGAAAAAAATACTGCCCTGAGTTTATTTGCTATTCCAGTATTGTTGTTTTTCTTCATATTTTTTTTATGAAGAATCTATTTGAAGTCTTGCTCAAATAGACAAAGAACAACTACAAAAAAAGAAAAAAAAATATGATCAATATTGGCTTGTGGGTCAGATCTGAGGCTGTCTGTGTCCTCAGTCACATGGCTTTAGACTGAATCGAGTATCAGAACAAACAGGCTCTTGTCAGCCTCTTAGAGAAGCACCTGCTCACCGTACCATGTGTATCACACACGGACAATAAAAACTCTCTGAATCTAGCATCTACCTGTGTGTTTTAGTAGAAAGTTAAACACGTGCAAACACCAAAGCAATGGCATCATAATATTCACACTGCTAGGTGTACAAAAGACCATAAATAAGGGCGTAAAGGTAATCTGTGAACGGGTCCGTTGGATATTTTGAGAAAGTTCTCTCGTGTCATTTCTGAGCTGGTGTCTCACTACGATGACGCTCTGCAGTGACAATGGAGACTCGGCTTCCTCATTTCAGCCTGAAATACAACCTCATGCTGAAGTGCAGAAACAAAAACAGCTCTCCTCACTTTTCTAGGCTTTTCCCACAAGTCCTCTATCCTTTGAATAGCGTCTTTCTGTGCTTTCTCACTCAAACCAGATTCAGCTGGTTCTTTTGGCATGAGGTAATGCATAACAGAAAGCACAGACAGTCTGTACAGCATCACGGTATGGGTGCTGCCCACCAAACAAACAAAGTGGACTAAAGTGATTTACAGTTGAACAAGACTTACATTGAAACAATGAGGCCATAGGAGAAAAACACAATGACTAGGAATAAACCAACAATAAAATACACTAGTGCCTTAAATAGGTGTGTTTGGGTGCCGTTATATACTTGACTTGAAAGCCAAAGAGAAGAGATCAGTCTTTAGCAGCAGTTTGTTAAATGCAGAGAAATGAGGCATTGCTTTTAGTTTATAAAGCTCTGCCTCTTTAATCTATTGAGATATAAAAATCACACCAAGATTATGAGACGACAGAATAGTTTTATAGGCCAAATCCCCAAATGGCTCACATTTTCCAAACCAAATTTATGGCCACTGAGTTCAATGAAGGCTGCAGTGGGTTTTTGAATGTTTAACATAAGCTAAAAAAAGATACCAAGAGGAACTTATAAAGTTAAGATAACATTGGACTTACAAAAGAGTAGTAAGGATTTCTACTGTCTCAGAACCTTATACCAACAAATTATGATGATTTACCAAATTAAAGAGAGTCTGAAAGCAACATGTCTCCCAGGACCAGAATGTTACTGGTTTGGTGATCAACATCCAGTTTGTTCAGTTCCCTTTTCACAATGTTCTTGATCTGGACAACAAGCAGAGCTCTACAAACTAAGTCATCACTACAAAAACTGCTGATGCGTTAAAACAGCCGTTGGGCTTGGATAACTTTAATGCATGAAAGAAGGTGTAAGAAATAAGTTTCTTTCTTTTTCCTTGATTACATTTAAGAAATGCTGGTCATCAAATTCATAGCAAAAACCATTTGTCAGAGTAAAAAACAATCTTCAGATATAATATACAGTTTAAACAATAGTAATCTGACTTATTTCCAAAGGTCCTTCTTTCATCTCTGTAAAAATGAAACTGCAAGTGAATTCGCTTCGAACCTCAAGTTGTTTTTTCCAGAATTCTTCTGAAATACCCCTTTATCTCCCTGTACTGTACATACAGTGGAAGATCAGTGAGTACTGTACTTGAATTACATCAGTACTGTACTGTACTACTGCCAGATTAAACCACCCACCATACTTTCACAGGAGTCAGAGGCCAAGAAGTCACATCACTGTGCTGTAAACTGACTCTGATCAGCAACATAAAACTTGTTGTAGTTTAATGCGGCACCACTTTCACATTTTAAATGTGTTCGACTCGAGTTTTCCTGGATTGCTACAGCAGTAGTCGTCTGTTCTGTGTCTCCCTCACAGGCACTTAACGATGAGTGGAAAGTGTGTGTGGAGGTGTACAGGGAGGGGGGTGAGTTCCTGAGAGGCTTTTAACATTTCCCAGTAGACCTGATAGCTTCTTACCCCCCCATGGTCCTTCCTCTGCAACACAGAGAACAGATAAAATGATCTCATCTACAGGGACTGGAGCCCCTATCTCACTTTGTCTGTGTTACTGATGCGTAAGGTTTTTTTATGATTCACAGAGCCAGTGTATGAGAGGAATGCAGCCTTATCAAGTGATGAATGAGCATGAGCTCCTCTGGACACACATTCTTACATTTTGTGCACAGAAAAGGCTGAATTTGGTCTTTCATTTGAGCCATTTTTACAACCGGTGTTTGTGACTCTGTTGTTCATAGAAAGTTTTATAAATTAAATGTCAAATCATTCCAGAAACCACACTATTGTCTTTATTCTTATTTTTTGATGTTTTATTTTATTCTTTAATGTAACATCTTGTTATTTTGACTTGAGCCTGGGTATCTCCCCAGTTGTTTTTCACAGTCTCTGGTTAGCAGCAGGTACCTGTCGTGTTATGTTTCTTCAGCTCTGATAACAAGCTGAACCTGCTTTCCATCTGTCGGTAACGAGGACCTCGGCGTCCTTACAGCCACAAATTCCAGACCATTCTGGCTCCAGCTGAGATCAAAATGGAAGGATTTCAAAGCAGCCTCTACTTATTGTTAAACTGGGCTCAATTGGTAGAATGTAAAAGCCAGTTTTAATAGTGGACAGAAGAAAACAGCTTCATACTGACGTAAAGTTGCATCTCCAGAATGACTAATTAACAGAGTTGTGTAGCTACTCAGTACACTGGAACATGAGGCCTACGTTCACCTTTAAATCCTCACTCCTGCTGTGTGTGACTGCTGCACCATCTGCCTAATCACGATTTCCCTACTATGAAACTACAGAAGACATTACACAAGAACGTCAACTTTCTCCATCGGGGCTCAGGCAATGTCCTGCATTACGTTGTTATTTTCTAATCACATAAGGCTTGGTGTGTGGTCAAAGGGAGTTCAGTATATATCACTTGTTTTACTTCAGGTTGCTTTTGCATCATCAAACCTGTGAATGTATCTGTGTGGATTACAGCTGAACTCTCTCGTTGGGAAAGGCTTCATACTGTCGGCTGTAGTCAGAATTGACTGATTACTGCTGTCACGTCTCTGAGCAAATCTCATGCATAACATGTTGATCATGAGATTACTGACTGTGATATTTGTCTTTCTGTTTTGCTTACAGGGAAACGGCCAACATCCCGCTCATTGCTCTGGGTCTAAAGGAAACAAAAGAAGTGGACTTTTCTACTCCTTTTAAGGTACATCAGAGACTCTTGAGTCCACGTTTTATCAAAAAAAAAATCTGAACGACTACAAGGCAGATTTCCTCAATAGATCAATCTGTAAATGCATTGTTTTATATCACAGGTAAGTAAAAATAGTGGTTCAGATTACAAGTAACCAGAAGTTATATAAAACTATCCAGATTAATGTACTTCACGTGTGACCCACATTAGTCTGCACTGTTTGCACGTGGATTTAAAAAGAAAGTCTCTTTTCATTAAGTATTTGGGTCACAGCGTCTATACCCTGCTCACCTGCCGCTGTATTATTAACTAGCTGAGCTGGTATTGTTTTCAGCTCGTAGGATTGTGTTATGTTGTACATGATACTCAATTTGGCACAAACTACCACAGTTTAGTACTTTGGCAGGCTTTTGTATGTTGATTCGGCCGTCACGTTGCTACGATGCACAAAGCTGCACAAAAGTGGGTCACTAATTATTATGATGACAGAAGTTATCATTGAACTGGGTCCTATAATCCGACAAATGTCATAATGGCAAGCTTATGGTGCAGCATTTCCTCCTCCGTTAGCCGGCAGGCATTGTGAGAGGTGTTTCGACTTCATGATCTCCGCTCCATCCGTCACACCTCAGTTTTAATTGCCAGGTGTCTCTGCGCTTTGCTGGCTCTGAAAGCAAACCATTTCTCTGCAACCTGCTTGTTATGATTTGTTTTTGTTAGAGTTGATTTGTTGTGAGCCCAAAATGTCAAATCTTTTGGAGCCTGAAAACACCTCAACTACTGACCTAAAAAAGGGAAAAAGTGGTATTTAGTGTAGATTTTTCTGTTTTTGACAGGACTTTATTTTGGAGCACTACAGTGAAGACGGGACCAGTTATGAAGATGAGATTGCTGACTTGATGGACCTGCGACAGGTAGTGTGCTTGACTGTTTTTATCCCACATAAAGCACCATGAAGTCCTTCATCTTGATGTAGTGTGTCACCAGTTACTACTGTACCATTTTTCACCCTCATATTTATATACAAAAAGTTTGTGTCTGTTTCATTTTGAGAAATATCCATTTTGGCATTTCTGTTGATGCACAAATATGAAAGAGACGTAAGTCTGGTCTTCTATCATTTCTGTGACCACCACAGAGCAAGAAGTCAGTCATTAGAACCGCTAAAGGTAGAAATGTGAAAATGTTTTGGAAAAAAATGAGTTTGGTCAGCTTATCATTCAAGAAGATCAGGAACATTTTTATTTTCAAGACCAAAAGTACCTTGGGATTACAGAGTTTATCAGATCTCTTTTCTGTTTATTCTCAGGCATGCAGAACACCGAGCCGAAACGAGAACGGGGTGGAGCTCCTCGCAAAATATTACAGCCATCTTCCTCTGATAGAGAGCCGATTCTTCTCCCCAACCCGCCAGACCGGCATCTTCTTCACTTGGTACGGTTTGCACTGATTTTTCCCAATCAGCTGCTGAAGGGAAAATAAACCCATCCTAAAATATAAGATTGATATAACGAGCAACAGAATATAACCTTAACTTTGTCACAACCTTAATGCAAAGCCATTAAGTAAGGCTTGTAGTGATGAAAGTAAAGTACATTATCAAGAAAACTTTTCTCTTCTTAAACTTAGAGAAACTAAGTTACATTGTCAACGCTCAGCTGGTATTTATGCGCTTAGACTCACAGCCATGGGCAACAAAGGAAAAGGACTAGTTCAGTGGCAGCAGTTAATTTATGACCTTTCTGTGTCTGAGTTTCCTTTTAATATGGCATACATACATGCATAAATCACTTTGTCAGCCACATCAAATAAAAGCTTCCCCAGAAAATAATTTCCATATTTTATAATCACAGATGCACAAAGCAAACTTCCTGCATGTTTTTTGTTATTGTCGTTCATGCTGAGTCTACTGTATCAGTAGCAGGTTTGGTTTGGTAGAAATGTGGTTACCTTGCAGCAAAATACAATGGAAGCTTTAAAGTAAAAGACATTCCTGACTGATCTCAGCAGGGGTCAGAAGAGAAAACCGAGAAGCCCTAAAGTTGGCTGATTGAGCTGCGTAACTCACACAGAAGAGATGTTTTATTCTTTACAATGTTAGTCTTCTTTTCTTTAACTTCTCAGAATCACATTTTCAGTGAGGTAGTTTAAGATTGTATTTACAGAAGTAAACAGTGACAGGACCAACATCTCTCCTGCAGGTACGATTCCTTCACAGGAGTGCCGTTGTGCCAACAGAACCTGTCTCTAGAGAAGGCCAGCATCCTCTTCAACATGGCTGCCCTTTACTCCCAGATCGGCACCCGAAGTGACAGACAGACGATCGTCGGCCTGGAGGAGGCCATTTCCTCCTTTCAGAAAGCTGCAGGTATGACCCGGTACTGCTGTAAATTCTACCAATTAAGGCTTGTTTTTTCTGTAAATGTTGCAGAGATGATGTCAGAAGCTACAATAAAACTGGGCCACTGATGGAACCTGCCACCTTTTGGATAAGTTCATGAGTGAAAGACGAAAGACCTATAAACAAGTTCTCCCAAATAGTTTTATGAAGACATCATTTATCCCTGTAATGACACGGTGACAAAAATATGGCAGCACAACAAAGCCTCACTTTCAGCTGAAGAACCAGCCTCCACCCTGTGACTTTGTTCCGTGATGTATAGTTAATCCTTCTCATCTTGCTCAACTCCAAAAAGCACCAATGGCATGAAGTGGCCTCTGCTTTCTCAAAGGTTTTCAGGAAGCTCCAACAAGTTTTGATAGAATTATGACTCTGCAGCGTGGTCAGTATTGCAGAATAATTACAGCTCTGAACACTGCTGGAGTTTTGTTACTTTGATGACCATATTTTTGACTTTTAAAATCAAAACCATTTTTTTGTTTTGGAGAGCGATGTCCCAGTGGTGAACTGAGCTGGTTGCTAACAGGGGAGAGTGTACATAGAGCACACAAGATATGTAGGAGGAAAGAGCCAGCTAACAACTATCTTAGCTAAAGACTTGCAAGGAGGAGCTCTGTCATTAAGTTGCCCACCGCTTTCTGCTGCCAGCTTTTAGTCTTGAGAGATGAGAAGCTGGAACAGAGATGGTCTGACTGCTCCCAACGAACATGAATATTTTTTTAAAAAGGTTCATGTTTTGGCTCTGTTTTGAAGAATCACAGACATCGATCTATTAATCTGGTTATTAAGCCTTTTCCCCCACCACTGAATAAATAGTTCAACAGCTATAAAAAGCCATTGCCTAAATATTGGGAACTTTTGAAACATCTGTAAAACAGAGCTAATGTTTTAGATCAAAGCACCATTTCAGCCACAACTTTCATTTTGTGGATGAAGAAACTATGGCTCCTCTAAATGAAGTAATTCAATTTAGCTTATGAAATATGCTGTTACCCAAACTTTTAATTATGCTGTCAGGCTGCTGTGATAGAATGTGCTTTCGAAATACTTGTGAGAGTAATTATAGACATAATCCTTCCTCCCACCATAAGAGGATCTGCTTTGAAATGATCCTGAATTTGGATGTATATGAACATCATATGGGGCAGAGAATGAAGATATTACAAAGCTATTGGGTACTATAAACTCACACATGAGCCAAACAGGATGTGGTCATTTTGAAGGTTCAGCCTAAATAAATACAAATCCTTGGAAATTTTGTTCAAAGCTGAACCTCTCATCGAACAACTTCTAACTTTTCTCTCAGGTGTCCTGAACCACCTGAAGGAGACTTTCACTCACACTCCCAGCTACGACATGAGTCCAGCCATGCTCAGCATGCTGATTCGGCTGATGCTTGCTCAAGCTCAAGAGTGCCTGTTTGAGAAGACTGCACTGCCAGGGATCCGAAACCAGTTCGACCCCCTGATGAAAATGGCCCAGGAGGCTGCAAAGGTAAATAACAGAAAAGTCGCAGATTTTTTTCAATGGTCTTTCTTTTTCTGACCATTTGGAAGAATTTACAGTAGTAAATGTAAATGAAAAGTACCGGTAATGATGTCATTACAGTTCGATTTTATTCAGATTAGTGCTCTTAATGACCTCATAGTAACGCTATCGTCTTCTTCCTGCCAGGTCTCAGAAATCTATGACCAAGTCCACCAGTCCATGATCCAGACCCCGATCAAAGACAATGTGCCGTTTTTCTGGTCCACCATGTCCCAGGTCAAAACCAACCACTACCGCTCCATGGCACACTACTTTGTCGCCTCCGCACTGCTGGATCACGAGTGTAAGAAAACGCTTCCATGCACATTTCCTGTATAAAAGATGCCTGAACGAGATTTAACTGAGCTGTGGTTTAAGCCTGACCTTTGGCTGTTGAGGTGTAAATCACTTCTGGTTTCAGTATTAAAGGACTGCGGCTGCCTGATTTTGAGCACTCCTGAATACACAGTCCTTGCCTGAAAGTTCTGTTTGGGCCGCTGGGCTGGTTGTGTCAAATAACTGGACTAAACCACAGCCAGCCCCGATGCGATTACATAACGGCTATTTAGGGATACACACATACACTGGCACACACACCCCGAGGCTTTGTTTCCTGGAACTTTGGACAGACACTGAAAAAGAAAAGCAATTTCAGTGTAAGGAAAAGAGATGTTTGGAGTGAGTGGAGCTGAGCCGAAATGCTGGAGGATTACAGTGATGAAGCCTCTTGATGCTGTCTGCATAATCAGCTGGCTGACAGAGCCAAGAACCCAGAGAAAGGAAAGAATGGACGCTTGTTTTCCTACTGAACAAAACAGCCTCATCTGGCGGATGGGAATGCTGTAGTGGCTTCTGTATTTTCTAATAGTATTTGATTGCAGTGATTAATGTGGACATCTTACTCATTACATTAAAAAGAAAGTTTATTACACATGTGCAGCCTGATAGAAGTTGTATAATCTAGTCTCTATTCATGCTCTGAGATTCCTTTCATACATGATCAAAACTGTAACTTGATCATTTAAAGAGACTGGCTTGGATGGAAAATCAGATGGAGTATGTATAAAATGAATAAGTGAGGAGTTGTGCGGGGCATTGCCGCAGCTCTCTGAATAGGAAATGACTGAATAACAGAACAACGAGCAGCTTTGGCAGCTCATTAACAGATTCCTGTGTGGACTAGAAAAAATGAGGCAATTAACCAGAGGCCTGTAGAGAGGACTGGATCAAAAAAAGAGGGCTGAATGAAGATTCGTTGTCGTAAACGGATCAACTACAAACAGGCACATAAAAGCTGGTGTTGTCTCTGTGAGGAGGCTGGATGAGAGGAGGTCAGAGAAAGTTCTGGTCATGTTCACTCTGCTCGGACTTGACAATATATAGAGAGGAAGGAGATTACTTTTTACGAAAAAATAGGAAGTTTTTCCAAGGTTTGCATTTAATGGGCTAATTCATAAAGCCCAAAATTCCTGTGAACAGTTAACTCTTTCATTTCCTGAGACCTCTTATAAAATCCTTGTATAACTTCATGTTTTCTGGGAAAGTTGTCCATTTAGAAGTTTTTACCTCTCAGCCTCTGAAAACTTCAATCAGCTCATATGTGAAATATTACAAATAAAAATACTATGATGCTCATGTAACAACAGGTAAAAGCAAACGTCTAAACTACTTAAATAGTCTAAAATACTTGAAATACTCGTGTGTTTGTGTCGTGTGTTCAAATAAAAGTTTTTCCACATGTTTTTGCTGTTTCTGTTTAGTGGGTCCAAAAGATGACGAGGACCAGCAGGAGAAGACGCTATCACAGGTGTATGATCAGATCCCCGAGGGCCGCTCTCCTCTGGACATCCTGAAGAAGAAAGATGAACGTTCACGCATCGGTAAGAGGAACCCAGCAGGGATAAACGTAGGACAGAACAACACGAGAGAGCGATCACCTTGGAGCAAGTTGTCTTCGTTTCAGTTTGTCTTTTCCTCCACACCTTCCCTCTTCCTCCCTTTACTTACTCATGTTTATGCTGGATTTCCAGGTAAAGCTCACATCCGTCGGGCCATCTTTGGTCACGAAGAGGCTCTGAGGATTTATGGTCTGTGTCACCACTTGAAGAAGCTGGAGATCCTGCAGGACATCCTGAAAGCCAGCCACCAGCGCTCACTCAACAAGTACAGCGAGGTTGAAAATGAGGAAGAGTTCACGGACTACATGGAGGCCCCAGACATCATCTGTAAGTCCTTTCAAGAGGGTAGTGGGGAAAAAATGAAATCCTGTCTGATCAATCATAGGACACAGTCATAAGATCAGAAGAATTTATGTTTATTTGAGTTCTTAGCAGGGTTAGAGCCAAACTTCCATCTTACACAGAAACCATAGTCACAACAAATAGTTCCCGAGAAGAAAGCGTTGTGTTGACTTGTCTCTCAGGAAACTGTTGATAACAAGTTGCTGGGTTGTGCTCCACACCTGCTCCTGCAATAAAAGCAGCTCTGATAAGTGACGTTTATGTCCAGGTACAGATGATGTAATGTTGACCCTGCTAACTCCCGTCCCGCCTCTCTGCTGGGCAACAGTCGACATGCGGTTGTGACAGTCAACACTGAAAGTGACAGCATTGTTTCTTTCCCTCTTTTCTTCCAAAGCTAAAACAGAGCACAAAGCAGAGATGGAGGTTCCCGCGACTACAAAGGTGAAAGTCATCGACTTTTTCCAGAGGCTGGTATGTGGGTTACTAATATCTTTCCACTGACATTGCTTTTTTTTTTCTACATGGTGGTTGGTTTATTCCTTAAGTGACAGGAAATGACTCTGGATTTGTGGTTTAGATATTAAGACAGTCTTTTATCTTCTAACACCCAGAGTGAATTCTTTGTCATTTATGAATACAACCAACCAAGATGAGCCTCCTGGAAGCTTTGGTACATTTAACCACATGCCTACATAAAATATTTCCAAAGCCTCCAGGACTTTCATCGGTTTTTTACAAATGCAACACTAACACTAACATGTACGGAGGTGTGCTGGTCCCTGTTCTCAACTGTATTCTGGTCAAGCTGGTGTAAAGTTTGAAGCAAAGGGACAAAAATCAGCATTGACTCGATAAATTTAGCTTGTTATTCATTTATGACGCAAGGCAGAACTTCCTTTTCTCTCAGATCCTTTATGCTGTTTTTATGAAATAACATCACTGTTCTGTACGGTGATGTCTCTAAAGGGTCAGACAGGGTGACATTCCCAGGCAGCAGGTGTATAGAAGCTCTGGAAAATAAGAACCTTTTTATATTCCTGATAAAAAAAAATCCCTCTTTTTGCTCTGTATTAACAGCCAAACCAACAAAGCTATAATCCCTCAAGAGCTGAAGGATAATGTGAGAAAAATTAAATCCAGTGCTATCTCGCCATACAATCGCTGTGGTGAGAATTTAACCAGGACAGACTGGAATCCCCTTGGTGTCGCACTGGATTGATTGCCAGGGTTTAGCAGAGGAGAGATTTTCCCAGCAGATAGCAAGTGTAAAGAAAAAGAAAATTAACCTTTTGAATATTATAAGAAGATTAGACTGAAAACTTGGTGTAGAGGTGTAGGCAGAACTGGATTAGCTCAGCCGTATCCCATCAGATCTGCTTTTCTTTACTTCATCCTTCAGCAGCCAGTTGGAGCAAAAAACAAATTGTCCCTCAACAAATTCTCAAATGATAACAACATCATTTTACTCAATTATTTTATTACCATCGTCAGGCAGCATCACCCAGGGTGAACTATTAACCTGTGCTGTAATGGCCTGTGGCAACAAGCAGACCAAGAATCACGATGCGAGCTTGAATGTGCACCTCCGTCTGGTTTTACCTGCAGCAATCTTTCCAGCTACTCCTGTAATGTTCAATAGATGTGCTCACTATAGGCAGGGCCATGTTATTTTAGCTAGTATGTGTAAAATAGTTTATTGATGCAGTTTAAAGAAAATCCCACCATATTTTATGCCTGACCGTTTTTACAGAAGTTCAAATGATTTTCAAGGTATTTACAGCACATCCACACTGCAGTACTGAAGTTGCCAGAGCTGCACATACATTTGTGTTTACACGTCTTTAACAAGAGTTCTTGCAATGCTCACGATCACTACATCACATTACTTGTCAGTAAGGACACAAAAAACCGTCACAGCGGATTTTCACATTTCATCAACTCAAACTCAACAGGATTAGAAACTGTCTAATCTATAAAAGCTGACACCATACTGACCCCAGCATCCCCCCGCTGTGTCCCATCAGGGCCCCCTGGCAGTCTTCTCAGCCAAACAGCGATGGACGGCCCCACGGACAGTGCGACTCTGCCCACAAGACAGAGACCTGGGTTTTACCCTGAAAGGAGAATCACCGGTCCAGGTGGTTTCATTGGACCCCCTGTGTCCAGCTGCTGTAAGTGATACTTTATTCATTATCAGTAAAGGCACAGGAGAGACTTCCTGTAACGCTGACAACGCTTTGGTTTGAACAGTGATGTGGTCTGTCGTATGGGCTGTCAGTTTGGAGAGATATTGGATGAGAGGCTAGTTTTAGAGACGGCAAGATGTAAGAATCTTTGTGTGCTTCAGTCAAGTTGTAGTAAATAAATGCATGCTAGTTGTACTAATAGTTGTCATTTATTCTCATTTTAATTAATTTTAGTGAAGGAAATGTTATCTGTTGGGTGAACATTTGAATAAATATCTTGCCAACTTAAACAGGATTTAACTTTAAAGAATGTTGGGAGCCACTCCCCTCCTCCACCTCCGTCACTCTGGCTTCTAATTTAATCAAGAAATGGGGAGTATTTACACTCTCCAATCCTTCACAGCCTGACAGCTCATTAAGACGTGCTGACAAAGAGCAGACTCTTATTAGACCTGCAGGCTATGCAGAGAAACAGATTAGCATTGCATAAGCTTAACTAGGCCAAACTCTTTTTAACTTTTAATTCTGCAGTCAGATGGATTTTCATTCAGGTGTCTCTGGTTCTCCAGAGATCGCTGAGCTATCCAAGTGAACATGGATGAAGTTATCTGACAGAAATAGTTGAAATTCTGTTTGTGAAGATGGATTAGGAAATAGCCGTATGTTTCCTCTGCTGCATTAAAAACTAAATGTGTGTGAATATTTACCTTCTAATGTGGTACTAGATGTTCGGGCCACTAACTCCTGTTCTTTATTGTCTTTTTTTAGGCTGATGGTCTGAAAGAAGGCGATTACATTGTTGCCGTTGGTGCCAATGACTGCAAATGGATGGGTGTTAGCGAGGTGATGCGACTTCTGAAGGATGTGAACGAGGAAGGAATAGATATCCAGGTGGTCAGCATCATGGAAAGCAACCCGCCCATGGTATGCCCTGCCACATAACTGAGCACAGTTATTAAGCAGCAAAACTGGTCAAAAGTCTTCAAGATTCAAGAAGCAGGAGTACTTAATAGCATGACTGTAAACGTTAAAACTGGGGTTCTTCATCAATGTAGAAAGTCTACATCATGGTGTTTGGTTTAGAGTGTATGCTAAATGGCTAACAGACTGGCCTTTTACGGCTCTTTAGACTGTACCCTGTAAGCAGAAGGCAGCTCTGATTAAATATTGTCTTCTCTACGCAGCCAACCAAGAGTGCCACCTTCTGCGGAAACTTGCCGAAGACCTACTCCATGATTTGTCTTGCCCATAACGACGAAGACAAACATCCCAAATCCCGCAAAGTAACCAAGAAGTCATCATTCCTAAGCTGGGGTCTGAAGAACAAGATGAAGAGTGCCAGCACGCTCAGCCTTCCCACGGCGGACCATTCTGGAGCTCTGCCCTGGAATAAGCCGTGTCCCACCTTCCCCAGCTCCAGCTCCTACAATGACAGTGCCCTCTACTGATCTACCTGCAGGCCGCTCAGGGCTGCAGATACTTTGCAGTGAGCAAGCTGAGCCTTGCATGGCTATTTGCAGTACTTCGCTGTACTTATACTGGACCTGCTATGGTACTGTGTCAGTCCCCTCTGGAATTTCCACTGGAATAATTTAAAATAGCGCATGTAGCTCATTTTCACCTGCACAACCAGCTACTATGAAAGGTGTCTGATCCAAATACTGCACATGGGAGCCTAAGCTGATACATAGGTCAGCTGCACACCGAACACAACGGGAGAGATGGTTCTGGGCCGAGCCAGTATGTGTACAGCACAGTACAACTACAACGTGGGAAAACACACCAGTTATCATTCCACTCTATTTATGCTCGCTCACAGCACTCAGACGGCGTTCTGCGTTACACTATCATCTCAGTATTTATTCCTACAAGAGAGAAAAAACCAAAAAGCTCCAGATGAAGTCAGAGAAGAAAATAAAGTAGAGCAAACACACCCAGTGCCAGTTTCTGTCTGACTGCAAGGCCAGGCGGTGAATTTACTGTGGCGCGAGCTCCACATTTACGTCCTCTGTTCATCCCTGTTTCAGACCACAATATGTGTTTCTGGTGTTACAAAGTCATGTAAATTCTAAACGAATATTTACATTTTAATAAATCTCAAGGCAGAATGCTAAACGGCGATTGAGGGAAAAGAAATTGTGCTGTGAAGTAGGTTTTTCTTTTGTTTGGGGAAAGTTGTAGAATATAATGTGCTATAAGCTGCTAAAATCATATATACTTTGGCTATCTGTTGTCACTTTGTTCATTTGAGGATTGTCTCAGCCAAGTGCAATGCCTGGGACATTGTGTAAATGTAAATACTAGTATTTCATGTCGCTTCATGTGCCAGCCAACATGCCTCCACGTCCCTGATAGGCTGGGATGAATCATTTACCACCTCTGACCTGTTTGTCCAATCCTTAGAGGAGTGGTCTTAATGTGAATCTTTGATGTAGTCTAAGCTTACTCTGTCATTCGAAGGGAAGAATGTGGGCAAACTCATGACATGCGTGGACCACACTTGGACAGCCAATGTTGACCCTGATCAACACCCACTATCCCGTTTTTACCGTTTGTCTCTACTAGTCTTAACCCTGATCACACCCCACATTTTTACTGACACTTCGCTGTGTTGGACTATCTCTTTATCTACAAAGTAGATTATTATACACATTTGATAATCAAATTATTTATGTTACTGAAAGAATAAAGAACAAAAAAAAATGGAATGCTAAGTTGTAGGTTTTAGTTTTATTTGTGAATGGTCAAGTTCTGAATCATGGACTTCTTGGTCACTTGGAGGAATGTATTTGCTTTGCTTATCTCTGTTGAACTTAAATACTGTTGTCTAAGTAAAGATATTTTTAAATTTGTAAATGTTTTTAAACTTTAACACTGAGATGATGTAACACTATTTACTTATGACCTAACACGGTGTCTGTCGCAAGTGCCATTTATGCTAAATCATGAAGGAAGATGTCACTAATTGTAGAAGAAGACTGCAGTGATTCATATTGTGCTAAATAAGTGATGTATGTATACCCACATAGAAGCTATTAATATAAGATAAATTTGTTCATGCCATGGTGCCTGTGGATTCTTCAGCCTTAGTGTTTATGCAAAAGGTTACGGTACCTGTTCTAAAGCTTTTGGGTTGCCTTTCTCCTTTTTCAGCACTTTGTACTCCATAGCTGCTTGTAAAGTCTTTGTCATGTATGTAAACTCAAATAAAAGAAAATAACAAAAACATTGGCATGATTTATTTCCTGCATTATCTTAAAGAGCATTTTTCCTTTTGCATGTCTTTACAGGTTCAGACACCAAGCAGGTTGAAATGCCTGGAATGCTGTTTGACCACTATGAAGTCAACAGTCAGGTCTTTAACCATTGTAGATGTGGCTGGAGTCATATGACCCTAATCCGTCATCACAAAACTGAACGGAAGCATGTGATTGAATTTTATTCATTGGGCCTTTCTAAAGTCTTATCATTCAGCCTTTGTGCTGTGTCTGGGTATTTGTGTTGCAGTATGAGAGTTGTGTCATTTTAGCACTGAACTTTGGAAAAAGAATCCTCCCACTGACCAATTCCTGTAGAGGTGAGACCTGTTTTAAAGAGGAAAGTTCTCAAGCTTGACATGTTGCTTTTTGGAAATGTTTTTCTATGTACTTTACATTTTTAATAAGCCTGTAAAGAGTAAATAGATTAAGGGTGCCTATCAAAATAAACGTGTGTTTAGCAAACTGTTTATGTTGGTAAAATATAGTTTCTATTCATATATGATCATGAATTTGAAACGTTCAATGCCTTTTGTCACAGAAAGTTTGATCAAATGTGATGCGATCGCCCCCTGTTTGGTACGCTCAGATTGAAGGCACTGCAAGCTGTTCAAAACTAAAGACGTCGTTGCTAGGTGAACTAAAGCCATCTCTGATTGGCTAAAGTTGAAGACAGGAACCAATCAGCACCCCCGTTGTAGCCAAGCCACATCTACTGGTTACGCGTCTAGATACGAGGGATCTGCAAGCAGCCGGACTGTTTATTTTTAGTCAACGGCCTTATTTTACGGCTCTTTTTTTTTTTTGGTCAACAACAAATAAATAATTTGGAAACATATACCAGCGGGGAGAGAAAATTAGAAGCTATTTAACTATAAAACCGCTATTTTTCTAAAGTAAAACTTAACTCATCTAAAAGCGATTGAAACAACAACATTATGTTAAAGTTCAGCTTCAGGAGAGGGAGAGACAAGCAATTTGTAAGTTTTTTGGTAATAAACTATTTCCATTTCTTGCTTGGCCTAAATGTTTTCTGCGTTTAGCTAACGCCAACCTTCCTTCTGTGATTACAGTCATGTAACGTTAGCGAAACTTATTAGAAGATTATAAGCTAACATTTAGCAACGTTGATAAGCAGGATTAGGACTGGACTTACAAGTTTATATTTATATTTTGTAAAATAAAGGGTCTGTTAATGTGCAATACTGTATTTTGACACATTTAAGGGGAATACGCTGAGTGCCTTACTGTTTCTCATTGCAAGTGGTCACAGTGTGTGTCTCATCTATTTCTCCATACCCAGGTAGCCTTTGTGAGTTTTCCGTGTTTTGTCTTTCATGTTCAGCCTTAGTGTTAACAAAACATTGTAGTTGCTGGGTTTACAGTCTGTATGATCCCTATAAACTCCCTCTGTGTGTTGTGTAGAACCATATAGCTCATGGTTTGATCCCTGCTGCCTCCATTGCTCCCAAGCCAGCTGTACCTCGTAGCCCTCCCCCACGTAGCCCAAACCCTTCACCTGAGAGACCCAGGTACCTAACACTCTCCCCTCATCGCCTTTAACATCCTTCCATCTCTCTGTTTGTTTGCTGTTTGCAATCACAGCATTTTCTTTATAAATGGTTTATTCCCTTTCACTCCAGTCAGTTTGGGATGAAATGTGGTGGAAGGTGTGCACCATCTCTGTTCATCCCCTACAGTGATCACTTTCCAAAATGTTTTTATTAGAGACAAATATGATGCATATTTGACACTTTCTGTTTCACAAAATGTGTGCTTCCATCATCAGGTCGGCCCTGGCAGCGGCCATTTGGTCGTCATCTCTCACTGGACAAACCTGGGCCATCCCTCCTACACGGCCGAGGACTTTTCCTGAGATTGACCGATCAGAATCCCTCATATCCGAACCAAACTTCGATACAGCACTTTACACCAGGTGCATACCCCACAGTGGCTCACTGGCTCTTTTATAAAGAGAAATCTACTCTGTAAAAACAACCATCCCTCTTCTGGGACACAACTGACTTTCCTCTACTGCAACATTCCTCCCTTCCTCAGAGACAGATGGTCGGAGGATTTGGCTGTGCGGCCACGCTTGTCGTCCCCTGAACACTCAGAAGGGGAAATTGAGGACAGGGAAGAGGAAGTGGAGAACGGAGAGGATGGGGAGGAACATGCCAACCAAACTCTGGACAGACAGAGGAGTTTGATTGCGTCAGAAACTCTATGTGACCTGCCAGCAGAGACTAAGGTAAAAAGCCCCTCTGTGTGCAAAAATATGCTTTTAATTGTTTGAATCTCTAACAAGCCAGTTAACACACAACCAGAGTCTGGCCAAACAGATTTTACACAAGTCTAGATATCAAAATAAAGTATAACTACATGCAAACGTGAACCTTGGCTTCTTTTTGCCAGAATAATTTAGTGACGTAGAACAGTGTTTTCCTCTGATGATAGTCCAGAATATTTTCCTTTCAAAGACTCATTTAACTGCATGAATAAATGAGGAAAATAATTTTAAACCTATTTTACACTTGTGTGTTAGTTTATATTTAGCTTTTTTTCCTGGAATTGGTAGTGTGATATCAATCTAATCCATTTGGAGGCACAATTGTACCCAAAACAGGTTTTCTCTGAGAACTGATTATCAGTAATAAGATACTTTGTAAAAAAGCTCAGTAGTCATTTTGAAGGGTTGTGTGGCAATATCCTTAATCAGTGCTCGGGGGAGGGTGGGGGGAGCTGCTATTGTCTCCATGTAGTTTTTCCCTTGCCATAACAGTTTTTAGATTTGTGTCGGATTGATTTCTGTCTTTGCTTCTAGTTTTTCTCTGAGGCCAATTAACATGGTGACATTTTAGCCGTGTTATAAGCAGTCTAATTGTAATTTACGTCACTGACCACATTGTATAGATGATCGTTTTCCACATCTACAGACAGTGTTGTCTGTTCCACGGTGTACAGGACAGCTGTAATTCATGTGACAACTCTCTCTGTACACTGCTGATTACATCTCAAGAGTCTGCAGCATTTCTGGGATAATCCTGTTTCCACTGTTCTGTCCACCGAAAACTTGGGTTGGTAACTGATAATGGCCCCAGTGGGCTCCAATTCTCCCTGTGAGTTGTCCATTCAGGTTATCACAGAACCCTGCAGCTACCAGGATAGGATTGTGTTAATGGCTTAGAAGCAAATGCTGAATAAAGTGTCCCAGTTCGAAGAGTTTTACATTTCTGACATGCATTCGAACACATGAACAAAAAGGAAAACAAAATGCAGCAAAGCTCTGAGGATTTTTCTATTAATTTTACTTCTTTATAGATAGAATTTACTCTTCTGTTGCAGCTTCTTTTAGTGTACATATTCAAGTCAAATTAAATCTTTTTATGTTACCGGGCAGTCTAAAACTGGCCCCATGCTGCCAGGCAGACAAGCAAGGCTGCTCAGAAAGCAAACATGCAACTAGTCATGACAGAGCGAGGTCTCGCTTTCATCAGGCTGGAGGCCGAGGATGACGTGGATGGGGCGTGGGCTTTTTTTCAGCCTATGAGGAGCCTGGAGAAGAAACCATACATGATACTTGGAAGGAGCACTTTGCTTTCCAAGGCCTCCATGATGGTGACGACTGATGGTGACTGGTGCTATGCTACCATTTCAATGAACCCCAACGAAGTGATTAAGGACGACCATCATCTGTCAGGCTTGAGATTTCATGACTGGCTGCTCGCTGGCTCTTGTCCAGATGAAGAGAAACCAGGAAAATCAATTAAAAGGAGTTGGGCTTAATGTCATTGTCCGAATCCTGGATTAAAGGACATAAACTGGCTCTATTACTAGCATCAGGTTGCATGTGTGGCTGGAGGTTGGCAGACGTTACACCTTCCCTGCTGAAATACAGAAATATCAGTAGATCCGACAGTCACGCAACCGGAAGCGACATCCTTCATCATCTGATGTATTTTGGTCCTCTGTTCTTTCTTTCTCTCCTCTTACAGGACAAACCTTATCAGCGCCGTGTTTCTTTCAAAATACTTTAAAGAGAATCTTCAGCCTGCTGAACGCACTGATAAGATATTATCTTACACATATTGTCATAAAGACAGACGTCTTTGAAAGGGTTGCAGCAGGGTTTTTTTTTTTTTTTTTTAAAGAGCTTCTCTTTCCGGTCTCTCTTCCAGTCCTGTAAACCTCCGCCGGCTCAGATGTCTGGCAGAAGAGTGCCATCTCCAGGTAAAGACCTCAGCCTTTTAATCCTAAAGCTCACCTACCAGCTGCCACAGTCAGTGCAAGATAAAGTCTGCTAAATAAAACTCTAATGGTGGTGTGTGTGAGGAAATATGGTTATTAGTGAAAACATAATGAAAACTTTTGATCTGAATCTCTTTAAAAACACAAGTTAAAAAGAAATAATCTTACTTTTGAAGCTGCTGGTATATTGTCAGTGCACTTTCCAGAAGATAAATCTTTTGGCCTGCCAGTGAAAATAACATGATTTACAGCCCCATTAAACCTAACCAGTGGGCGTATAACCCATTGAAATTTCCAGTGACACAAAGGAAGGTAGCAAAAACGGATTTTACATTATTTCCTTTTTTTCCTGAGAAGAGGAAAAGAATTGCGGCTCTTATTCATCTAAAATCTGGTTTCTGAGCAGCCATTAGCTGGTCTTTTGTCCTTCGAGCTAAATGGAAAGCCCCATTATAGTAACAATCTGCTTTCAGGATTTAGATGGAGCCAAATCAAAATGAGTCTAACATTATCCTTAATTAATCACGGAAGCACGCTGACATACAAACCAGCTGCTTTGGTGAAATTCAGGGTGAGATTCACTCAAATGTGACTCATTTCATTATAACTTGCAGATCTCACTGAGGGATCAAGTGGCCAATCCCCTGAAACCAGAAGAAACAGATCGTCTGCTGGGAAGCGCACCGACAGATGGAGGGATGATGCGCAGTGTAGGTGTAAGTGTGTAAAGTAACCTGATTTGTGTCTGACTTCAGAAGAAATGAATATGTCATCGCCGTTGTACCCTCTGTGTATTGAACATGAGTCATCCCACCATTTATTGGCCTTCTGATCCACCCAGTAGACAGTTTTAGACTGAGCTCCCAGCAAACTGCTTACAGTCGGTGCAGTCAGAGATGGTGTACACATATTTATGCAGTAAATATTAGCCAGTTTCATCAAGTTAAACTGACATGCAAAGCATGGATTAAGTACATATTTGACATATTTACTCACCTTATACTTGAGTTTCCTGGTTGGCTGCTGCATACCTTTTAGCTTGTTGCATCGCGCTCCTCATTTGTGGCCAAGATGTCATAAGAGGAGTATTTCCTGAAAGCACTGCAGCTGGAGTCTTTAATGCTTTGCCAATCATAAGGCTAATATTTCGTATTGGTGGACAATATTCAGTAAAACTAAGTTTATTTAGTTGAATCCACTAGTAGTAGCTAGCATGTATTAAAGATCTGTGGAGTGCATCTGCACATTTTGTTGGTTATATTTAAAAATGACAGCTTAGCAAATTAAAACAAGACATGATCTCATCTGCCCTTTCTTTTAGGGTGTCTTTATTTTTTAATTTACTGCAATAAAAAGCAGCAGCATGCTTTTTAAAATCTTGTTAAGAAAGGTATGAACCTGTCCTGTTTCAGCTTTTCTACTTACACCGACCACTGATCAACCAAGACGTGCCAAAAGCCCAAAACATCTGCCCCACAAGTCTCCAGAACTCAGCCAAATGTACAGTGAGGTTCGCAAGGAGAAGAAAACAAGGATGGCAGAGGAAGAAAACGTACTGGAGGAGAGACTGCAGCGTCTGGAGCAGGAGATCACCCACAAGTCTTCTGCAGGTGAAGTGGAGGAACCGGTGCAGGGGGACAATGTGAGGAAATCAGAAGAATAAAAAGGAAGAGGATGGAAAGAGTGTAAGAAGGGTTTAGATTATGTAAACATTTAAAATAAAAAGCGAGTCTCTGTATGTGCTAGTGTGAAAAAAGGGAGCTGGTGTCAGTGCTGCGAGGGGACATGACCATGCTTTTTAACCTGCATCTTACAGCATTGGCTCGTTGAAGTGAAGATTTAGTTTCATTTTTCACCAGCGAACTTTGCTTTGAGCGTGTGTGATATATGAATGAACATGAGTCTTTTTGAACAGCAGCATTTTGCAGTGAGTCTGGAAGATCTCCCGAGGCTGTTACTGTATGTCTGGTGTGATTTCAGGCAGCCAGGCTGAGCTACAGAGCTTGAGACGACATGCTCAGGAGCTGGTGGATGAAAACGATGCCCTGAAACTGACAGTTCACCGTCTGAATGTGGAGCTGAGCCACTACCAAACACGCTTCAGACCACTGTCCAAAGAGGAGGTATGGAAGATTTGGTCTGTTTACAATATGCTCATTGGTCATTGCAGCAGTAAGCAAAAATTATTTTAAGAAAGGGAAAAAAAAATATTTTAATTTTTTAAAAATGTTTTATTAAATTTCTTTAATTTAAAAAATAGATTCATTTAATTTAGTTTTATTTACATACTTGTAATTTTATTTTATTTAAGTTTTTTGGTATATAAATTTGAATCTAGTTTTTTAAAACTAATTTTATACATTTTTTAGTTAATGTTTCATTTCATTTTATTTTCTAAATACTCTTTTTATCTATTTATTTTTTTAAATAATTCAACAATAATTGCTAGAGGACAGAGAGAACAACCAAAACAACAAGCTAAAGTTAAGTAATGAATTATAAAAGACAGCGTTAAATAGCATGAATGACTGCAGAGTCAGATGTGATGCCACTTCAAGAGAATTTTAAGTTTATGTGTCTTGATTTAAAAAGAAAAATGGTCGTCGTATATTAACATGACAAATAAACAGTAAAGTTTAAGCAGTTTTTTAACCCAATCACGACTCGGAGGTGGTATCGGTGAAACATTTAACCTGGGTCATACTGGGGCAAACACACTGAGCCAAGGTGGTTTTGCTGTGGAGTGGCCCGTTTTCTGTTTTCCTGTCGTTCCATAGCTGCACCATTGGGTCGTAGGATAAGATGAGCTTCTCTCTCTGAGCTTCCGGTTAATTAGGATTACGACATGACACGATTTTCCACAAGGTAGCTTGTCCACCTTGAGCGATTTCCACCTGATATGAATGTGCTTTATGCACTGCTCCACTACTTCCTGAACTCAAGGCAGCTCATTTGTTTCCTGTCTTTCATTACTGGACGAACTGATTAATCCAGGTGTGTGTGGCCATTGCCGTCATGGTTTCTGAGGTCGGGCACACCTGGATGATTCAGTTTGTCCAGTAATAAACGATAGGAAACAAAGGAGCTGCCTGAAGTTAAGGAAGTGGTGGAGTTATGCGTAGAGCCCATTGATTGTCTTGTCAGGTCACACATGAATATCTGACATAGACTATTAGATCCCAAGAAAAAGCTGAAAACATTACTAATACTGGAATAATACTGATAATGCTGAAAAGACAGAAGCAAGGATGAATCAGCAAGACAAACTATTAAAAGTCAACATATCAGAGCAAAAGAAGACACAGAAAGTCATGTTTTCCCTTCATCTTAAGGCATTTTAATCCATTTGTAATGGTGTTCAAACAATAGCAGACTGAAAAGACTTGTTTTTTCTTGACTGTCTTACTGGTTTTGTTATTGGGAGACACATTCACCCACCCAAAGCAACAAACGCCAGGAAAAGACAAGTCATTCACATCCAGGCATAACAGGGGACATACAAGCGTGATCAATGAGGATGATCAGGAGGCATTCATGTTCGGTGTAAAATCCCCGGTGGGACGGAAGAAGAGTAGGAGAGCAGGAAAAACAGAGGGGAGGGAAAAAAAGGATTAATAAAAATTTTTTATAAATGAAATAAGATGATTAATATCTATAAATAAATAAGTCAATAATTAAACAATAATTGTTGTATTAGTTGCTTTCAAAGACAATTTCATAATAAATCTTAGAAAAATGTATGTTTGTGTGCTTTTACAAGTGGAGCAATTACTAATTAGATTTCTTTCATAAATAGACAATTGCATGAATAAAACTAGAATGAATCCATCACTGATTAAAATAAATGTAAATAAAGAAAAACAAATTTTCTTCAATACTTCAGTGACCAGATGATTGAATAAAACTGATTTGTTGGACTTGATATTTTCTCCTCTTTCTTATCAGAATGATAGAAAAGCTTAAAGATATTTCAAACTATTTATTAGGGATGCAACAATACCACTTTTTTCCAAACCAATACGATACCGATACTTTAATTTGACTATTTGCCGATACCAAGTACCGATACCAATACTTTGACCACAGTAAGAAAATGCAATGAATTGGAAGACATGTTTTATTTTCTTCTCTGCTTTTTACAACAACCGATGGTGAAATACCTAAAACCTAAAATCTAAAAAAAAATTGACAACATAAGTACAATTTCAAGTGAAAGTAAAATTGTTCATAATAAATTGGAATCCGTTCCTGGTATTGATCGACTTAAACAAGTACCAGTACAAGTACTTTTGAGTGGTATCGGTACCAATAGTGGTATCGGTGTTGATGCAACCCTACTATTTATCACTGTAAGGGTTAAGTTAAATTAAGTTGAACTGTTCTGAGGTAGGCTTGTACAGAATGAGGTGAAGTTGGTGCTTGGGGGAACACATAGGTGTGGTTTTTATTGTGGGGTAGGAAGGGGTGTGACCCCACCTGGTGTGTTTCATGACACGTTCCACCTTCCTGCTTGATGCTGATTGCTTGTTTGTCATGCATATCTCAGAGAGAAACTCCTTACTATACCCGTTTGCTATTTTTTGTCTGGCCTTGTGTCCATTTTGACATTCTCCAAAGAGGTGAGAGAGTTAAAGCAAACCAAAAGACATATTATAGCTTCTTAAATATCCACGTGGTGTACTACTACATCAAACTTTGGCTGAAGAAAAAGATATAAAACTTTTCAGGGGGACTATTGTCCCATCAGTGTTGTAAATAATGACACTCAGCTCACCTCAGAGCAGCAGACTGCACATCTTTCACTCTGAATGTGCCTGTTTCCATTAAGCAGCCAGTAATCATTGCACCACCAGAGTCCAATTTAACTAACTTCTATATGAAATCATTGCTCTCCCCCCACCTTCATATGTGCAAGCCTTTCCTTTCAGAAAGGAATCCAGTGTCCTTCTTTGATCCAGCACCCCGCTGAGTAGAATAAGGTTTTCTTTTTGTCTCTTCCTTCATTTGATTTGTTGAAGTAAATGAGCTTCCCGTCACCGTCCGTCTCTGTTCGGTCCCCGGTGTCGTACATGTTCAGACTGCAGAAGATAAGGCCAAACTGGAGTTTTAATCATGGCTACCTCATGCTGCTCAGGACTTTTCTTCTTCTCATCACTGGCGGCTTGCTTCCTCCGTAACAGCAGAGCCCTCCGCTAACCCTCATTAGGGACAGCTGAGGCACTACTGGACAAAAACAAAAACAGAAACAGGGGTTTCATGATACCGATATTCACCGTCCTCTTCAAAATGATTCACATGCTTCCATTAAAGAAAAGACAAAATTCACAATAGTCACTCAGATAACTGAAGACTGTAAAAGTAATGATAAATAAAAATTTCTAAATTTGTATTAGTTAAATAAGAATCAATTTATTGAGACTTATTTTATGTAACACTTTTTATTATTGAGCTGAAAAACAATAAGAACAAAGCGAACAACAATATGGTCCTGGGCCAATGAGAGTCTCCTGAAGGAGAGAAAACGCCTGATTGCTGTGATCGCCTCAAAGGATTGTTCTGCTAAATATTAGTTCATAAGTGACGTTTTTAAAAAAAAAAGAAACATTTTATTGACCCACAAATGCAAAACAATGTCATGGTTTTCATTAAATTCTTATTACTTTTGTCAATTTCAACTCATGTCAGTTGTTTTTCTTTCCTTTGTTTAAGGGTGAACATGTCTAATTTTAAGGATGGCTGTGTGTATGTTCACATCCTCACACACACATATATATGAATAATTCTCTTTTTCCCTGGTGAGCTGATTAAATCATACATTGAACACGAATAATGAAACATTTCAGTACATTTATATGTGTGAATAATAACATTTTAGGCATGACTGTAATGAAGAAATATGGGCTAACTTTGTTTTTTCCTTCTGGCTGCGTCTCATCCAGCGCTCCAAAATCAGTGGTTTACCATCGGCAGGTTCTCCTCCTCCATGGCTGGTTAGTACCCAAATCTGGTTTTATAGACTATTAAAGTATTAAGGTGTACCGTGACCTGGATCAAGAGGTACAGAAAATGAATGTGTGAATAATATTACAGTATTGAAATGGTCTAGATGTCAAAGCAGCTGGTCAGCAGATTGAACTGATCTAAGAGTTAATGTTGATCAAAATAAAAACCTGCTGATTCAGTCATTTATTTCCTTGAATTTCTTTCTTTGTTTTTTCACAGCTGCCTGGACCACTTCCACTATGAACGTTTACACTTTATAGACACTTTAATGTTGAATTTAAATATACATATTCATATTCATCTTGGTTGTTGATATATTTATATATTTTGCATGCTTTATTATTTGCTGTAACACTTCATTTCCCAGTCTATCAAGCTATCTACTAGATAGTAAATCTTTTAGTATAGACGATAAATAATAATATTTATAGCTAGCTAGCTTAAAGTTAGTAAATAAGGCATCTGTTTCACCGCAATATTTATTGTTTTTTAACTGTATTCACTTATTATGTTTTTCAAATTGTTTGCTTAATTTTTTCATTGTTTGAGCTGTAAAGTGTCCTTGGGTTCTGTGAAAGGCAGTTTAAATAAAATGTGTTATTATTAATATTTTTATCAATACTACTACTACTAATAAAAATAACATGCATCCTTCTTCTTATTATTATTAATAATAGTAATAATAATGATAAATAAAATTGAGAGAGGTTTTTATTTGTATTAAACATGATATGGAAAAAGCGTTGACATGACAGACAAATGACAGATGAATCACAGACACTCAGATCAGAGAGAGGGCAAAAGCTTTTTTACTTGCTAGGAGTTCACTCAGCCAGCAGACATCTTGTAAACTGAGGCTTCAGCCTTTTTTAAACAAACCTCTTCTCCCAAATGACTGCAAAGTATAAAATCCTGATGTGGGAACACCGTTATCTCAGGTCCTGTTGTAGGACACCCAGTATGAGGTTTTGTGACACAAGTTCAGCAGGATGGCCGTAATGTCCTTTACAGCTTCTTTTAAACTCTAAAGTAAACTTGTACAAAGAGTTCTGGGCAAGTATCATAAATGCAAGATTTTCCCATGAGCTCATTTGCATGATTTCTCTATGTTCTTCTCTTCTAGCTTGACATGAAGTATTTCTGCCCTTTGCTGCTGGCTTATGAAGACAGGATGAAAGAGAAGGATGAACTACTGCGGTCCTCTGAGGTGAGGTGTTTGTTACAGATTTCACATTTAGTTGCCTTTGTATTCACCGTCCTACACTAGTGTGTCACCTCGGTATATTGCAGCTTCAGTATGCAGAAACCTCTAACATCGCTCATGGTTATTGGCAAAAAAAAGAATCTAATAGAGAGCTAACTAAACATTTAACCCCTTTACCTTCACGGTACGGCATGGGTGGCGGCACAACCAGGCAGGAGGATGGTGAATTAATTAACAAAAAGCCTTGCTACACAGCACAGTGTTAAAAGCATAAATCAACCAAATTGAATAGACAAGCAAATGAGGAAGATGAGGAAAAATGACAAAATGATGATGAACTTGCAGAGAACAAAGGGAACCCATGAGCGTTTATTCACTGAGCACAGCTACCTGAACGAGGAACAACCCCTTATTCACTACATGGGGCTGCACTAATTAGCACAAAGCTGGCTAGTTTCTCCCCGCCACAGATCATGTGACTGTGGCCAGCTGTCACCACTGCAACCCCGACGTCAATGAAGATGTAATTTCGATCAAATCCAAGCATACTTTATAAAAATAATTTCCCTATATTTTGTTTTATTCTTTCTTTGTTGCAGAACTAGTTTAATATAATAGTTAATTTCAACCTGCTTTGATGTTGGTGCCTCTTGTCACTTGATGCGGGATATGCAACCGGAGAAATGGTGCCTGTTTTAAACTTTTGCATCTTCTTACTAACACTAATTAACTAATAATTGTAGAAGTAAGAAAATGACTGCAGGGAAGATGGATGAGGAGAATGGCGCTTGTTGGCTTAGCAAGACGACACACATGTAAGTGAATAGAGTGCCTTCCTGCGATGCATTAGAATGAGATTAAATAAATTAGATTAAATATTATAAAATATTAAATAAATCAATAAACAGAAATAGATAATCAATACATTTTATAAAATAAACAAAATATTCATAAAGAAATAAAATTAAAAAGGCCAGAAGTGGTTTGTCGCAAATTTGTGACAATAAGCGTCAAGAGAAAATGAAGACTAGCAGAAATCTGCAAAAAAAGTAAGAAAGATGCAAACAGCACTCATCAGGTGTTTCATTCGGGCAGAAAAACAGACGCCAGCTGTCTGCTCGTATGGCCCGATGATATCTGTCGCTCTGCCATCTCCCTGAGTCATCCTGCACACTTAAAAGATGACACATTGGGATGTGCAGCAGCATTAAGGGAGGAAACACAGCTGTTTCCTTCCCAGCTGTTCTCACACATCCTGGCTTGGAAGAGAAGTTGTAACATCTGAGAGGGTGATGTGGGTAAAGCAAGTGCAGAACCGGTCATGATCACAAATAAGGATGATGTCTCCCTCTGTGTTGTTTTTGCTGTCTGCTTTTTAAAGCTTCTTATATTTGGGTTCCCGTGATTATAAGCTTCACGCTTGTGTTTCTTCTACAGGAGGAGGTGAAGAGGCTGCGTGTTTGTGTAGAGGAAGTGGTCAAAGAAAAGGAGCAGCTACAAGACGAAACTGCTAGTATGGGTGCTGTGAACCAGAAGGACTGGTAAGACTAAATATTTTGTGTTTCTGTGTGCGCGCGCTGCTTGGGTGCTGTTTACATTTGCTTTGCCTTCACTGTTTATTACCATGACGAGTTGAAGCCTGTTTAAGCTCCCTGTGAAAAAAAACAGATTATGTCTGGGAAAAAAATTACTGCATTTTACTGTTAACTTACGTTAATCTGAAAACAGACATTTCTGCACTTTCACGGGATCTGCTCTGTTGCATTCAGGAACATGTTTGTAAATCATGAAACGTAAATACTGTACCTTCATAGTGTATGCTCTGGTGCGTTCATGGACATCTCTATTACTCAGAAAACAGAGAATTCTGTTCTTTCCTACAATTCTGTCTTATAGACAGAATGACACCACACTGAACAAAACACAGAATAGTTTAACCAATGTGCTTTAACTGGTTGCACTTCAGTGAATTAAATTTCTCCATATCAGATATGAAGTCGTTATCCAGCATCATTATTTATTCCCAGTAAAACACAGATTAGTGGCCATGGTGGAGATGGGTGTCAATTCCTGCACAGCCCCCTACACTATAACATTTAAACAAACCTGAACTTCCAAACATCCTCATCTGAATACAAACAGAACACAGAGTTAGAGGTAAAACTCCAGCTGAATGTGGATTTCCCATCAGCCTTCCTGGTCGTTGCACACTTGGTGCTGTGGATCAGTGAATCTAGAGGAAAGCGTATGTAATTAGTAAACTAAAGCTATGTTCAGCTTATTCGTCTCAGATGACTCCAGAACGCAGGGCTGCAGATAATTATTATGACAAAAATTAAAAAGACAAAGGAAAATTCCATCACATTTTATGGCACATTTGGCCCTTTTTTAACACAATTTTTTTTAGAGTGCATCACCTTTTATCAAAAAGACAAGTTTTAAATAAAATCTTAAAGTCTACTTCCTAAAATGAGACCTAATTCCATAAGAGAGGGGTCTGATAAGGCACAAAACCACAAAAATACTCATCTCAGTATGAATGTTATTTTATAGAATATAGTCAAGTCAAGTCCAGTTTATTTATAAAGCAAATTTAAAACAACCTCAGTTGACCAAAGTGCTGTACAGAACAAAATAAATAAAATCAATAAATCAATACAATAAACACATATGTAATAAAAATGAAACATGACTAAAACAGCACTGAAGAATAAATAAATTACGATAAAATCATATCAATAGGAATAAAAACAATAAGAACAACACTAAAAACCAAATAAAAACTCATGCTGGAGTAAAAGCCAGTGAGAAGAGTTTGTTTTTAAATAATGATTTAAAATGATCAATGCTGTCTGCAGATCTGATATTAAAAGACAGACCGTTCCACAGTTTGGGAGCTGCAACGGAAAAGGCTCTGTCCCCTCTGCCCTTTAATCATATAAATATGATCTTATATGATTCTGTCTTTTACCTCTATTTTAGGTTAGTGAGAGCTAAGGGTGTAAATTAAGCAGACAGTGAAAATAGAGTAAAAAGTATTAATACTTAGATGAATACTTAATCGACATGTGAACTGTAAATGTATTTTGTGGTCTATAAGTAAAACAAATTTATTTAAAAAAAGGGGGAAAACATTTCAGCAGCAGTTAGTGTAAAGATGAGTTGTGACGATGTTGTGTTATAGTTGTTCTGCTTATTCACAGATGTAGTATTTATGTTTCTCTCCATAGTCAGCAGCTCCAGCAGCTCCAGCAGCAGGCATATCTGGTCTTACAGGAGAATCAGACTCTGATCGATCAGCTGGAGGCTCAGCGCGCCAAGGCTAAGGCCAGTCACAGCAAACACCAAGCTGAAGGTACACATTATTCTCAAGGCACTTTAAAAACGAAGCTCCTAAAGTTAAATAAAAAGAACTGAACTCAAACAGTTTTTAGCCACAATCTTGTTTGTTTTCTCTCTATTTTTCCTCTCCTCTGCAGTGACAAAGGTAACCAAGCAGCTGATGTTGTTGGAGGCAGAGAAGCAGCGTTTGCAGGAGGAACTTGAGGAGAGCAGAGGGGAGGAACAGAAACACATGAAGGAGGTTCAGCTGCTGCGGGCCCGCCTGAAGGATGCCGTCAGCTGGGACGAGCACTGCGACATAGCAGGCAAACTCAGGAGGTATTAGATGATCGTTTCTTTTAATCAGATTTGAGCTGCTCTGTTACATTACAGACCAACAGAAATCTTTGATTCTACGAATCCGTCTCAATAAGCTTCATTGATATAACTGGAAATATAAGCTTAAAAAAATTAATTCAGCCAAAGGAACAAGTGAAAATTTTCTTGATAAGAATTCTTGGAATAAGACAATGTATTCAAGCCTTGTTAGATCTCCAAATAAGCTGGAAAAACGTATTCTTATCTATATTTTACTACTATTGTGAAGTTTTGTGTCTCATTTTAAGTTTGTGATGCTCAAAATTAATAATCCCCCCCTTATGTCTTTAAGCAATTTCCTGTATCTCTGTGAAATGTTACTCTATAGGTGATTGTATCTTGTATTGAGCATACAGTAATAAGATATTTTGACTAGAAATTTGAAAAATGCAGAAAAGAAGGATTGCTAAGATGAGTATCTGTAGCCTTTGTATCAGATTTTTGTTTGCTGTTTAATTCTTGTCAGTGGTAGCGATGGTGATGGAACATAGGTTATGTGAAAATATGTTGTGTACCAGTATGGCTAAAACACACAGGGAAAATACTGAAACATCAGGTATACAACATAAAACAATAAAAGCATTACAGATGGTGCGAAGAAAGCTTTAAAAGGTAGTAAAAGAAAAACAAAAAGTAAAAATCACAACAACCCCCCACTTCCCCCCTTTCTAGGAAAAAATGTCACGATAGTTCACATTTGTGGTAGTTATATTTTGTTCTCCAGATGTGCTGTAAAATTTTCCTTTTTACTCTCAGACAACTGGAGCAACAGGAGAGCAGGAGCAAGACTGAAATGGACAAGCTGCTTCTGAGAGTCTCCAGTCTGCAGGAGGAGAATCGGAGTCTGGCCGTTGACAAAGCCAACCTAGCTGCTGTTTTAAAGACAGAGAGTGCTGAGCTGGAGCTCTGCAGACAAGCTAACCGGTAAGAAATCGCCTCACGCAGGAAACCCGCTGCGTAGCATGACGTCGTTCTTCATTAACATTATTATGAAACCACAATGGGATTAAAATCTGCAGCTAGACAAGTAAAACTAGTTTAGTTTGCCAGTTAGTTAGTTAGTTTTGTTGTTTCATGTTTTTATGCAACGTATTTATGATGGAGGATCAAAACTGCCCAAATAAAAATGGTTCAATAAATTACAGTATCCCCATTAAATTATATTGAAATAGTTTTTTCATTAAGCGATTTATACTGTGACATAAATTGATATTTCTATTGTAATTTTTCAGCTTTTTTGATAGAATTTAGCATTTTTTATTTATATTTTTTATTTATATTTTCAGGTTCATTTTCTGTCTTATTTTTTCATTTTATTTGGACTTTTTCGTTTTTCCTTCTTTGTTTATTTAGTCCTGTATGTATTTCTGTTAGATTATCTTTTTTTTTCCTTCAACATTTTACTCTTTTCATACAGCATATTTTAATGAGTAATCTCTCCATTATTGTCATTTTTTTTTAGCAGAATCTGGGTTAATGATAGTGATTAATGGGGAGGTTACTCAGACTTTCGAAATAAAGTGCCAATAAAATAAATTTAAAGAATAAAATGTTAGAAGAAAATGAAATATAGACATATATCATTTTGGTAGATACACAGAGAAAGACTATATATAAAATGAAAGAGATACATAAATTAATGCAGGAATAAAAAAAGGAAAGAAATGATAAAGGAAATAAAACATGTTATTCATACAAATTAAATCAAAACAGCGAAAGAATAAGTTATGTCATATTTTACAAACAACCTCAACTTTTATTTTGTATAGTTTCTTGGGACATTAATTAGTCCATTGAAGATTTGCTTTGTTTTAAATTGCACTTAAAGCCTTCCTTACTTTTATTAAAAGGTTTGTGACAATCACGCTAATATGACACAGTACCAGTGATAAGTTCAGAGTTCAGAGTTAGCTTTTATAAATTAAATCAGGATGAAATTACACCTGTCTGATAGATAAAAGTCATTAATGTTTACAAAGTTTTGGCTCAGTTGTGAATGTGTGATGCACAAATAATAAGAGAAAACCTGAAGCCTCCCGGTTTATCTCAATGTGAGATTTAAGCTATTGATTTCCTCTCAGGTCACCAGAAAAGTTGTTAGAATGACAGATGGACAGATACTTTCTGAATGTGGATTTGTGAACATTTGAGTTACAATCTCAATCCCCGCTGAAGTTTGCAATAAAAGACACGACGAAACACTTCATGTGATCATCAGAGGCTGGAGATGTCAGGAAATGTAAGAAGATGTGGAAACTTGCTCTGCTCCCTGTGGACTTTATCCCGAGAATAATGTGGAGTTTCTCATTCTGAAGTGTGAATACTGTTAGAAGGTGTTGGATTACCAGACTGTCTTTTCTTTTCATCCTGTCTCTCATGGTCTCTTTCCTTAAAGCCAGCTACATCTTCCCAAAACCTCCTCTTGTGTTACTCCCCTTCTCTCCCCAATTTCACCCATTCTCATTCGTTTTTTACTTATTGCCTTCCCCTCTTCTGTGTCTGCATCAATCAGAAAGGCTGAGAGGAAGATGAGCACGCTGAGGAAACAAAGGGAAGACTGCGTGTCGAAGGAGGAGAACATTCGTCATTACCTGGGAGCCGTCCTTTCTGTGGCAGAGCACATTTCAAAGGAGAGAGATCAACTATTGAACATGGTACAATTTACTGCAGAACATTTTATCCAACACACACAATCTCTACTACACAGATTAAGATAGTGTCTCTTCGGCTTGATCTAACTGATCGAGACATGGACATTTTAAAATTGAGGCATTTTTCTTTTTTGGCCCAAGGCTGCTAACAACAGTACCGATTCACCAGGTGATTGACAGCGAGATGCAGCAGGTTAGACTCAAATCAGCGTGATTTGTACTGATTGTACCAGATGTGCAGGCAGAAAACAGGAAGCAGTCGGTGCTCGGAAAAAAAAAAGGCTGGAAGGTGTAAAGCAATTCAAATTGTAGAAAGAGGAAAAAAGGGACAAAGAAGGGGACTTGATGATTTTGCTTGCT
>JAVQJG010121659.1:0-24200 GCA_036024015.1 Craterocephalus amniculus
AAAAAACGAAGCCATTTTCACACCCCAGACTTCCAAGCACATTTTCAGTGAAGTACCCTACCAAACAAGGTGGATTAAAATGAAAAAGTGGGATTTCTGGGTTATGACACCTTTAAGGAGTTATAAGGTTTAACAGTTGCTGCATGTGTGAATGGTAACTGGATGACTTTTGAACACGCTTGCAACAATACAAACCCTCCAAAAAAAACAAAAACGAAGTGACAGGCGTGCACTCATTTAGAAAGAGACTTTCACTGAGTGCCTGGAATTTTTGTAATAACCTTGATAATTAAGCAGCAAATAAACCAAATAAGTGCTATTTCTGATCCTCCAGAAAGCAAATCACCTGTATAAGTAACAGATGAAGCAATCGGAAAACCCCAGTGGTTTTGTGGGTGCGACTGCAAGAGTGTGGCTGATTGAGGCAGAAGTGAGTCCGAAAGAGAAAGTTTTGGAGGGGAAATGTTGAAAGATCCGTCCTTGGTGTTTCAGCATCGACTTTGAAATTTTAGTATTGTGACAAACCAAGCAAATGGAATGAAATTAAAACAATAAAAACTAATTTCTTCATGTAACTTTCATGTAATTCATCCAGAAGTCTGTAAATAAACAGCAGCGTAGCAACAGAAAGGTTGTAGCGATTTACACACATCTAGTCAAAGCTTTCCCATTAGATTTAATGGAAACTGTCCAGACTTTTTGTGACTTAATTCAATGATGCATAATGCATATTAATGCATTAATGGATATATCTTATAATGCATCAAGTTGTTTGTTACAAAAAAAAGTCAAAGACCCCAAGTTTTATAATTATGTGAATGCACACTTCCCATCAATCAGCTGGGACATCATTTCCATTTTCTAAATGTCTCCCAACTCTTGCAGCATTAAATTGAATTCAACAAAAGTGAGAAGAAAATGTTTTTTTGTTGTGTTTTTTATTTGTTTGTTTTTTAAATGTAGTAGTTAGTTCATCATCTTTATCTGTTTTATCCAATTTAGGTTTGTGAGGAGGGTGCAGGGTACATGAGAAGCAGGGTAAATAGGGCCAAACAATCCCAGATACACTGATGAAACCCCACTCCAATACCATTTACGTTTTCTTTATAGTCCTATATCTCCATAAAACATGTGGCTTACTGTCTAGGGAAGGTGGTGTTGTTCCAAGTGGCGTTGTTGGTGTGGTTGGAGTCGGAGTAATGGGTGTGGCTGTGATATCAATCTCAGGGTGACTCTGTTGAAAGACCAGAAACATATAAAAGATACTGATGTTAACAAGGGACATTGAGTTATCCAAGGCCTGACAAGCAGATATAACTGAAAGGGGAATGGGATACCTTTTAATAAATACTGTTTACTCTGAGGAGTGCAAAATATTTATATAATGATGAAATAATCCATGTTGTTTATTTACGGTGAGATTTGTAAGCAATTAACATACAGCGAAAAACCAGATGATTTGTAGAAAGCTGCCATTCTAAACAAATTTGACCCTTAATAGTTTCTAATAACTCATATAACAATTCTGGGATTTTGAAAGTTAAAGGAATAAAAAAAAAATTAAATGTCCTGCAAAATACTGACTAAAAGAGGAAGTGAGACTCACAAAAGAAAAAAAACTAAACGCATAACAAACGCGCTGCTCAGTTTAGTAAGAGCTGCTTTATGTGCCCCGCCTATAGAGTGAAAGTTTTGTCTTCCACTAAATGAAGCAACTTTTCATAGTTTATTAGTATAACGGCAAAAATATCATCATATGACACTGAAATGTAATATTTTAGGCCTTATCTTTGCCTCAAACTGGGATTGTTGAAACTTCCAGATGTTTGTTTGCCTGAGGTTCTTCGCATGGGGCAGCTGAATGTTCCCCAGGTGAATGCTCCAATTAATTAAAAAATGCCAAATATCGGACCAATACATCAGCCGACCAATATATAGGTCGACCTCTACCCGATTACTTTTGACAGGATCTGCAAGTGTTTTCGATGCTAGCATCAGTAATGGGCCAGCTCTATTCTAATCACTCAAAAAACAAAGCAGTAACTCCTCTTACCTGTGCCAACACAGTGATGAAGTTCCTGTTGAGATGCACGGCCTCATAAAGTGCCAGAAGAATTGCCTCATTTGTCCTGAAGATGAGAGTGAAGTGAAGAATTCATTTTTCTACTGATTAACATACTGATGCAATTTCATCTTTAATGTTAAAATCACACTCTAACACTCCTAAGACAACATGGTTGACACATTGCGTGATGCATTATATAATCTAACTCTACTAATGAAAAAGTCAGAAGCTGCTCTTAACATTCTTCTAATATTAGATTATTCTAGTCTATAATCTTTTAACTTCTATTGCTTTTAATCTTTCTAATGATTTTGTATTCAAATGATTTTGTGTTTAAATGATTTTATTGTAATCCTTCTTGCATTTATACTTTTAACGTTTTATGTAAAGCACTTTGAATTGTTTTGAACCTGAAAATGTGCTATACAAATACAATTGCCTTGCCTTGTGTTGGCCAAATTACAGATCTAAGGAAATTTTAGCTTCAGCAAAATCTCATAAAGGGACCAATGTCACTAACATGAATGAACTGATGTAACATTGCACTTACTGTACAGAGAGTTTCTCATCAGCATCTGCAATAAACATGTTGCCCACCTGTGAAGAGAGGACTCAAGTTTTACTCAAACTGTGTTAAAACATCACAAAATGATGTCTACTTGAACGAAGAAATGGAATTGGATCTTACCATAGTGGTGAGAGTTGAGAAGAACCCACCCTGGTTCTCCTCCTCTTTATCTTTATACTGCCTGGAAGTTAAAAGAACAAGAAGACGGGACAGTCAGAAAGTACAAAGTCATAAATAAAGCAGCAGGTAAATCACAAAACCACAAACAAGAAATTAATGCTTTGACTCAAACACAGCAGCTGTACCCTAATACACAATCACCTTAAGTCGACTCCTCCTTCCTCCAATTTATTATCTAAGAGTATACAGTGGTACAATAAGCTGTATGGAGCCGTCATCCATCACTTTGATGTGCGTGTCTCTGCACGCCGACAGACAAGACAAAAGAGCATTTCAATTTCCAAAGCTCGCCTCATCCAAAAAGGCATTCCAGTTTGCCGAAGAAAACTGTCAAGTATAAATAACTAAAACTATAAAAGGGCCTGTGCTCTTTAGTATATAAATAGAACATTTGCAATACACATGAAATTAAACCGATAATGTCAGCAGCATCAGCATAACATGCAATGCATCATCTAAACACTTTCTGTCACACGAAAGTTTAAAGATTTCACCTGTTATACTCTGTCAGTGCCTGGTGGACGACCATACCCATCCCCTGCAGGAGAAAAAAACACTTTTGACCAAACTGGTAATGACAGGTTTAATGAAACATCAGCCTAAATCAGATTTTCTCATCATTATTATGCCTTCTTAAAGACAGAAGAAGAAGCACTTACATCTAGTGTAGGCTCATCATCCACAATGGAGAGTTTCACTATGTATGGATTCACAGACTAAAAAGAAAAACAAAAAATAAACAATTCAAAATTATAAAAGATTGATATCATCATTATTATAACAAAAAACTGACAATTGATGAAATCGAAAGACTCGATTCACAGTTATGTACCCATTAAAAAGAAATATTGACTCGATTTTAGATGTCTAGCTCAATCAGCCCTTCCACAGTACACACGTTAGCAAAACTTTTCACACTATAAACTTCACATTTAACAATAAGGTTATTCTAATTTTCATAGAAAAGTTCAATGCAACAACAATGAACATAAAACACACTTCTAGCCATGTAGCCCAAAATTTGTCAAGACAACTAACATTTTTCCCGCTCGCACCCAACATTTCACAGGTGGAGGTTTAGGACTTTTACCTTCCCAAATGTCTGTCTGTGAATAAGACAAACAGTATGAAAAAGAAAAAAACAGGCAAGAATCGTGTAGACTAAAATTCCAGCGATAAATGTGGAATATGATGGAATTTGCTTATAGGCTACCATTATCTTATAATCCCCACCACCTGGCTTCTGTTGAACATTAGATGAGAAACATTGCCAGAAAACTAGAGCAGCTTCCAGCAAACTCACTCCATGTGTCTGAGCTGCACTGGAGCCTGAAGTAGGTCCTCAGAAAAATATTAAATATGGTGGACAAAACTATTAATAGGAGATGCTGCAGTGTGATAAAAAAAAAGAAAAAATAGATGCTCATGGCTGTTTGAGTGGCCAAAAACCTGGAATATAATATCACCAAAGAGGAGCCGCCTTTAACCAAACTCAGATCAGAGTAGATAATTCTTATGAATCAGAAAATATTAAAAGTAAATCTCACAGCACAGCCTCATGATCCATTTGTTAGTGTTGCGTTTATTCAGTTCAGTGTGGGGAGCACTTTAAGTTTCCACCTTAATTTTTTATTTTTTTTCTACTGACGATTTGTGCTTATAATAAACACTTAAAACTACTTCATTACTGCTCAGAATAACTCAAATAATCATCCACTTGTACGGGTGATGATCAAAGAGTCATCATTAAATTGTATTCAAACAAGGTTCTAAGAGCACTGCGGTGAAAACTGGGTGCACCTACATTTTTGATGGTGCATCCAAATTAAAGTTCAATGTACCAGAGCAACCAATCCAAACGGTTAGTCTGGAGCCCTGCTAGAAACTGGAACTGATAGCACCAGTTCATCCAGTGTTTTTTTAAGCTGTGGGACATTTCTGCACAGATTCTGCACATGAGAATTCAAGCTTTTCTTTTCTGCCTTTTAGTACTATACACAGCAGCAGATTTATCAGATTCCAAATCAGGGAAGGGAAATACTGAGACATAAAGAGATGTACGTCTATCGAAAACTCAATAAACCAAAGTTTTCTGACATCTTTATGCTTCCATCAAGAAACGGACACAGTCACCAGTAAGCAAATAACACACCTCATATTTCCTGTAGTTGACCAGGAGAGCCAGAAGAACCACAGCGTCGTAGCCATGCTGCCCTCTGCTGGACACATCTGATAGGATCTGAGCAGGGGAGAGAAAGGGAGCAGGGTTTACTAAGCTGAGAATTTAAGTGGTTTGAAATTGAAAAATAAATAAATAAATAAAAGACATAGCAGGAATTACATTATCTTTAGGATTCACTTACTTGTAGAATGGCTTCAAAGATGCTATTGATCATCACATACTCCAGTATAGTGTTCTGGCTAATATTGTCTGTGACCTGATGATGAAATGTTCCCACACATGACATTTAGTTTGCTTTATCAGCACAAAAAAATTTCCCCAGATATCATTATCAAAAATCCTGTTTTCACATTTTCTTTCTTACCGTCACTAAACACAGCAAGAGTTTGAGGCAAAGACTCTTTAGACTCTCTGAGCTGTCTCCACAAAGAAGGCTGTCTAGTCTCTCCATGAGGTCCTGCAGGAAACACGATAGAATTTCACAATGAATCCGTCTGTCTAAAACCTACTTTTTATCTTAAAAAGGAGATTAATCACAAACCTTCATCCTTTGTTCAGCATTGTCAAACCCCATGAGCATGTTGATGATGTCAAAGCCAGAGGCCGACTTATTCTTCTGATGAACTCCTCGGAAAAGTGCGCAGAGAGTCTGGCAAGAATGGCAGCACAGAGGTTACTAAGCAATTTCGTTTTGTGTTTACTTTCTCTCTTCTTGTGACATTTAAATTGAAACATGAAATATAAAACCTCAAAAAATTTGATATGTTTCTTCTTTGAATGAAATGTATTTTTCAGCATGCTGGAGAAAATATAGGTGATCCTCCCAAACTTTAGTTACCTGCAGGGCATTGACCACTTTGATCTGGTGCTCCTCTCCAAGAGCCTGAACGCAGTGATGAAACAGAGAGTTGATGTTGTCTTGAATACGCTGGACTTCCTCCCCATCTACGCTCTCTAACTTAGACTCCAGGTACTCTAGATTGACCTGAAAGAAATCATGAAGTAGAAGGGTAGGGGAAAAAGTTCAAAAGTCAAGTAAGATTAATGTAAAAAGTACTCAGCAAGCTTGTTCGAAGTGCTTCCTCCTATAACAAACAGGAGTATAGTCTGTTAAGACAGGCAGAGCAGCAGCACAATCAATGAAAATTAACCATGTAACAATCATTCAAGTCCTATGTTTTTGAATTTAATATTGACTTTTTATCTGACTTAAAGAAGTTCTGTATCGAGACATATTCCCTGTCATCACAGCTTATCTGTATCCTCTACCTTCATAAGAAACAGCTCATCCCAGAAACGAGGATTGTTTTTGGCTGGGTCTTCTTTCTAAATTCAAAGCAGAAAGGTCATTTTTAACATTTTAAACATCAATTTATGTCTGTAAATTTTCACCAGTGACATTAATCCACTGTAATACTCACTGCAAATATCTCATCGTACATCAGAACCACCTTCTCCTTCAGGGTTTTTTTGGAGGACGACGTCCTCCTCAGCAAACCTGCCTTTTTCTCGACTTGAGACATGACGAAGTCTAAGATAGATGAGAAACATGAAAGACAAGAGATTCCTAGTATCCTTGATTTATCTTAAAGAGGTTCTCCTGAGAATTGTTTCGGGAGTGCCTAAGAAAAATGGAGGTGATGAATATTTAGTTATTAAAATAATAACTTAAATGTTGGTGATGCATATCTCAAAAATTACACACATGCATCGTAAAAAAACACTTCGTACAGTTGTGCACTGTTGTATCAAATATGACTTAAAATAGATTTCGCTGCATGTCCCTAACTAATTTCCACAGTAGAGTGCACAGGAAAAATCTGTTGTCTCAAAACATTATTTAAAAAGGGCTGGACAGATTTATCTAAATATTATTATTATCCTATACTATTATACTATTATCAATTCTATTATAATACTATACCAAGGCTAGTATTGGTATTGATCGATACCATCGTGATTCTTGGGGGCAAAAGGCAGAAAACTATGACCAAAAGCCAAATGAATAGCAGGTTTTGCTTTTGTTTGGAAAAAATGTGCATTGTTGATTTTACTTCTGACTTTTATGACCATCATTGAAGGCAAAATCATCAAATAATAAAGCAAAACAGTATCGGTATCGATAATAGTATCGCCAATACTTGCAAGGGTCTCCACTGTTCTTAAATCAATACTTATTCTTTGTGAGGTTAGCAAAGGTAAATACTAATATTAGTGCCATTTTATCACCACATTATCCAGATATTGGGTGGTAGTTTCTTTAGGTTTTGTCAAGGAGGAGAATACTTGAAATCATATATCAAATCAAGTCAGACTTCATGAATACCACCCAGGAAATCTGTTTACTGTAAACAAATTTAATTATGGCAGTCCAGTTCAATGTCTCCTGATTGCGGGAGAAAGTCCTACTGACCTTGAAAGGCCTTGAAACAAGATCCCACTATTTCCTGCCTTAACTAATTAGGCCTACTTGTTTTGGGGAACTGGAAATGTGTTTTGACAGTAACAAGTGGCTTTTTACTATTTACTTATAAACTTGACATTTTTAGGTTATTTCAGCGCATTAACACATTAAAAATATGTAAACAATTGAATATAGCTTAAGTAGCTTGCCTGCTGCACCGAGGTTAATTGGAGGTGTATTAACTTACTAGTTAAGAAAGATGGATAAATTAAGAATCCCAGTCTGGAATGTGGTGCTAGGAGCTTAGCTAACATTAGCTAGCTGACCCATCCCTTCCAACTGGTTTAATTTTTAAAACCACACACAGTCATCATCTATCATCTATTGCTTTCCAGTAAACATACGAAAATGCTCAGTTTATCAGAAGTCAAGACAGCATATGTTAATTTAATAAGAATTAAATTCTTTCTCGCAGCTACAGCTAACAGTGCTAATGTCTACCCAAAAAGGATATTAGCGAATAATAGCTCTGATACTGATTTAGCGTTTCCAAACTGTCACGCCTCAGGAATATTTGTTTGCAAAATGACACTATGGTTTAAATGGGTGTATGCTGTCAGTTCCTACCTCAATTAAAAGTATGATAAATTATGGCGTAAATGTAGTTCATGGATCCTTGTTGTCACAGCAGTGTCAACAGCTAGCATACTGCTAACGCTAGCCTCCTACTGGTCCTCAGGGTCTTAGTGCCGAACAGATTCCAGTATCGGCAGAGCGATGTGTGCATCTGATTTAGTTTTAATCAAATTATTTCTGTTAAATCATGAATGGTATGATTACATAACTAATCATACCATTTGTTCCGTGTAGGGTTCTATATAATATAATATAATATAATATAATATAATATAATATAATATAATATAATATAATATAATATAATATAAAACAATATATAATATATAATCTTATAAATATATGGCTTGAAAACGGTCTGTCTTCATAAATAAGGAGGATTCTTGTGGATTTATGCATTAATCCATGAAAGAATTAAGGTGTTAAATTTAGATTTACCTCTTTATTAATGGCTTAATTTTGACAGCCATGATAAAACATCCTACATTTATTGAATATGGCTTTTATATTTTTCAATTGTCTCATGACCCACATGTAGGTTTCACCCACAATTTGGAAACCACTGACCTAATCAGTCTGAACTGTAGCAGGTCAGAGGTTGGCTTTCCAGTCCTTTCATGTGTCCAGTATTTATTTCCCCCTGTATCATTGCATTTACTCATTAATTCTTTTGTCTTGGTTTCCTTCAATAATTTAAGTTGTTGCAACATTTAGTGAAAATTGTATGTCTTAAGTTTCATCAGAAATAAATTTACTGAGAGAAATGTGTCAATACTTATTTCACCCACTGGATGAATTTACAACTAAAGATGACATTTTTAAGTTTAAACTTACAAAACTCTTTTATAAAAACAACCACACATCATCCTTCAAAGTGAAAATGCATCTTTTTATTGTACCATACATTAATTATTAAGGGCAGAAACTAACCAAATCAAAAATATATCAAACAATGATTTCTCTACAGGGTTTGGAGAAGGTACAAGTCACCATTCAGAATGAATCATTAACGCTGCAGAAACCAACCTGAAGTAACAGAACTTAACCCCACTAACAAAATCAGCACTGCTACCAGAGATGCAGGTTGAACTAAATGTTAGCTGGTGTGTGACGGAGGGTTATTAACAGAAAAACCCAAAACAGACAGACTTGGACAGGTGAAAAAATAAAAATGGTTGCTTAGCCAGCAGTGGAACATGGTGGTCACTAAATAAAATTCAGCACATTCACTTGACATCAAAATGAAAAACAGAAAATGGTGATGAATGTTAAGCGGAAAATCACTTCCTACAAAGATGAAATACATGAGGGAATTTCTTACATAAATTAAGAAACAAAAAAAATAGGCAGAATAAATCTGTCCATGGTGCCATTGTACCCCCAGGAGATTGAAATTTAATTTACACAAGTTTTAAAAAAGAGGAAGGAGGAAAGACAGCAGGAAGGAGGGAGGGGGGGTCATGAGTGTTTTTTCTCCTTTTTCCTATTTTTGTTTCTTTACATTAGATCAGGATGGCTTTAGGTAAATCTAAGTAAGAATACATTTTATTACAGTCAGACAGAACTTTGATACTACCTTAAATATACAAGCACAAATACACAAAATTCTCCAAAAAAGAAAAAAAAAGACCAAATAAAAACATCCACACTAAATTATTTCTCTTTATAAACAAAAGATAAAAACAATATATTTTAGAGGGGGAGGGATAAAAGTCCTGCGTTGCTCCTTGGTCTGTAGCTTTTCAGTATTGGTAGAAAATAAAAAAGTAACAATTGAAATGAAGGCGTTTAATACAAATTAAAAAACATTCTAGGGAAATATATACTGTATAAAAACTCTTAAAATGTGGACCTGTGTATGTGCATGTTCATGTGTAGTAAATGCTCTCCATTCACTGAAGTCTAATCAGAGATGGCTCGGGCACCAGGGCGTTTAAAAATCCTTCAATTGTAATGTTACGCGTGTGTGAGTATACATATATGTATGCGCGTGCGTGTGTGTAGGTTTGCCCCGGAGCCGTGCAACAGCCTTCCTACTAGTGTGTTCATTTCAATGATTTTACAGACTGGGTCTAAATTTTGATCCGTCTGCTTCGGCAAAGCCACAGCTGAGCTCACACTGCCTCTTTTCTCTCCACACAGATTTCTCATACATACACACACACACTCGCGCGCACACACACATATATTCTATTGACAAACACAAGTGACTTATGCGTTAGCAGAGCAGACCTCAATCCAGAGACATGTTTAGATGACGGGCGGACAAGTCGTCCCTAAGCGACTTGCCACCGTGTTGAAGCCCCGCTGCCGCCCACCCCTCCACCCCCTCCCGTTCCTACGTGTGAATATTGGACAGGTAAGTGTGTTTACTTCTGTAGATTAAATCCCTGCTACTTCCCGGTCATATCAGCCCAATCCCTGTCAGAAATAAAACATTAGCAACAGCAGATGGGATGGGATTTTGTACATGTTGAGCAGAGCGACAGTGCTGGGACACAGCGCCTGCGTACTGGGAAAACAGCACTGGGAGGAATCGCTCTGGTTCAGTCCGAGGACAGACTGAGCTCCCTCGGGCTACCTGTGAGGGGGAATCTGACCACTGCAGGACTGGTTTTGTTTAGCGACCAGATGGTGGGACTGTTTTGGTTGCAGTCGTGGCTATAGGGGCGGTGCAGGGGGGGGTTAACGTCGAGGTTGCGGGGCTCTGGGCTCTACTGTGATGCCTGTGAGGTGGGGTTGTCACTCTTGCTCTCCTGGCTGGAGGGCGCCTTGTTGTTCCAGGGCGAGTTGGAGCCCAGCGCTGGAGAATTGTTGAAGCTGTCCTCGTCGTCGATGCCGTTGGCTGCGTCGAACTGCGTGTTCTCCAGCCGTGTGATCAGACGCTCATCCTCGTCGCCGAACTCGCCGCCCATCAGAGTGGGTTCCCCCACCACCATCACATCCTGCAGAGGCAACAAAGCAGCAACTGTCAAGACCACATTACGGCTTCATTTTCTTCCTTTCTGCAAGCAGTTTCACTCCTTATTTTCCCATGCATCCCTCCTGCCCCTACTGACGGCGATTAAACCTCAGACGTGCATTTTTCACAGCATAATAATGAGGATGAGGAATCTAAGTGTGCGATGCGCGAAAATATTTCAACTACTTTGTTAATACAGATAATAATTAAGGGTGCACCGATTTATCTGCCCCGATTTCCTTAATGGGGATCAGTGATCGGACGATCAATACATGTGAAACCGATCTTTTCCACCGATCATAGCTTCCTTGCAAAATATGCAAAGTATTGTTAATCTTTTTTTTTTAGTAAGAGGCTCAAAACAGGTCTGATATTCAACCTGTTGAGCTAGTTTTGGGCTTACAATGTTAAAACAAGACTAAAGGAACTGATATTTTTGTTATGTGGACAGCAATGCTCAAAGCTTTTTATTTATATTTTTAGAAAACTAGCTTGTGCAGTTAAAAAGTTTGCATTTTAGTATGGATATTGTTTGTTTTTCAATAAAACAAAATTGGTACCTTTTAAATGTAAGCTGTCAAGTCAGTTCTAAAAAAAAAAAATCATAATAATAATAATCGGTATCGGCAAGAATCAGTATCGGCAGGTCAGATTTTTTAAAGATCGCTGATCGTCCAGAAAACTCGGTTCACCCCTTCATAATAATTCCACTCTTTAGAATATATCAGCTAATTGCCTTATTTTGATCCAGAATTATTTTTAACGTGTGTATTTTATCTCCCTCCTGATCCCTAAATACCGAAATGCAAAACCTCAGAATAAATCACCAAGCATTGGTTACTGGGTAAATGATAACCAGAAGGAAAAATTTACATCCCAGAAAAAAAGGAAAGCTTATTATTACCATTTAATCTTAAATTAATTCAGCCTAGAGTCAGATATTGGCTTAAGATTTCACATTTTTTGTCTTTGTTTGATGCTTTGGTTGCTATGGGGATGTAAGCCTCCCTCTAGCAATGCATGAAGCAGTTCATCTGTTGTCCGGGTGGCTTAGCGGAGTACTGACACTAGGTGGCACTGATGTTCTCACCGGGACTTGGCTGGACAGGGGGAAGCCACTACCGGGGCTTTTCTTTTTGTTGTTGTTGTTATTATTCGCTCCACCTCCAGCACTGATGGTGCTTCCACCTGACATCTTACGCTTTCGCCGTTTGTTGGGGGGCTGTCTTGATGGCTCAGCTATAGCGAGGGGATAGAAAAAGGCAGTTATGTTGATTGTATAGTGACATGGGTTTGTGTTTGCGTGAGTGGAGCTATGGTTCACCTACCAGGTGGTGCCACCATCCTCTGCCATTTCTGGAAGAGGCAGGTCTTGAGGCAGTCTCTGGGGCTAAGGCTGTATGTCTTGTGTCTGGACATCAGCTCCTGCATAGGCTCCAGGATCACACACAGCTGAAAGAGGGAGCAGAAAAATGAAGCAGGTTAGAAATAAAGTTTAAATCTGACTGATGGGAAACAACATGACTTAAAAAGAAATGGGGCTAAAGCTTATACTGAGCTGCCATGATAGAGGTAATCAAATCCTACATGGACATGAGTTTGTACTTTTGAACATCCTTTTAATAAAAAGACTTCACATCTAGACAGTATTCTGGGACGTTTGCATCCATATAACCCTAGACCTGAATCTGAAAGCAACCTTTCTGCAGCTGTTGTCAGTCAGAACCACATCTGGAAATGACTAAACTCCATGCAGTGGTGAATTAAACGGGCATAAAGTCCAGTTTTCAGATGTCATTCATTACACTATTAGGCCTGCAAATTAGCCACAGCTACAAATAGTTGTTAAGACATTGCTTTATGTATAGTTCCTATGAAATACAATTTATAAATATTTATCTGTGCCTTTGTATTTTCCCACACAGACTGAATAAAATATTTTAAAAGAATAAAAAAAAAGGCCCCCTTTTTTTTAAGACTGCAGCAGCTTTTTTCTGAGACAGAACAGATAAACAAAGAGGCCTCTGCAAGTCAGAGTCCATTACAGTGCGAGCCGCTACAAGATTATACAAAAACATATGCAAGTATTGATTCTTGAAGCAAGTTCTTGCTGTCTGAAGAGGAGTTATAATGCAAAATTTATATCTCACTTTCTGCAAGGCAACATTGTCAGTACAAGAGGATTCGAAGTGCTTTACACAAATATCTAAAAGCCTAAAAAGGCAGAAACAAATAATCACACAAATAAAATTATATTCCTCGTTGTGTAAAATAGACCAACCTGAATTTCTTCCCAGGTTAAAAACCCCAAATGTGGATTATCTAGATTTTGTGAAAGTTTAATCTCTACAGGCAGTTTGTTCCACTTGTTAGCAGCATAAAAGCTAAAAACTGCTTCTCTATGTTTAGTCTGGACTCTGGTCTGGACCAGCGGACCAGAGTCTGAGTCTGCTCTAAGAGCTCTGGCAGGTTTATCTTCTCTAAACATATCGCATAGGTATTCTGGGCATAAACCATTCAAGCTTTTATAAACAATCAGAAGAGTTTTAAAATCTATTCTGTGACTGACTGGAAACCAGTGTAAACTGGAAGCCAGTGTAAAGACATTGAACTGGTGTGATGTGTTAAGATCTCTTAGTCCTGGTCAAAACTCTATAGCATCTGGATGAGCTGCAGATGTTTGTTGCTCTCTTTAGGGAGTCCTGTAAAAAAAAACGAAACATTACACTAATCCAGTCTGCTGGAGATGAATGCATGGATGAATATCTACTTGGCTTTACTGGAAAACTAAACTTTTTATTCTCCTGATGTTTCTAAGATGGTAAAAAGCCATCTTAGAGGTGTGACTGCTCAAAGTCAGATCTGAGTCTATCAACACTGCAGCAAACATTCTTGTTAATCATTTCAGATAAATGCAGACTGATGAAGCCTTTGGGGGAGGTTAGCCATCCCTTAGTGATGCTGCTATAGGCCTGGAGTGCTGAGGGACGTCCCATGATGCACTGGGCTCTCCTCTTCATCTTTCTGCTCCTTATCTTCATACAGAATCATATGACAGCATCATTAACATATTTCTCCTCTCTCAGCAGATCTTCTGTCCTCCCCACCCCAACCGGTCGAGGCAGATAGCTGCCCTCCCTGAGTCGGGTTCTGGTTCCGGTGGAGGTTTTTCCTTCCTGCCAAAATGGAGTTTTCCTTTCCACCGTTGCCTCTACCATGCTCAAGATTTGATGCAGTCCGCTAGGTTCCCTTAGTGAGGCTATTTGTTATGAATTGGCTTGTATGAATACTGATTGATGGAAACAAATTGGCTGGAATTGATTGTCTGTGAAATGCTCAGAGATGAATTTGTTGTAAATTTGTGCCAACCATTGCACCAAACAAAACAAATAAAGCTGAAGAGAACAGAATGTATCATGTCCTGTATGTGTTTCACTACACCAGAGTCCTGTCTGACCAAGCATGATTACCATGATTATCCAGATATTCAGGATCTGAATCAGTGGTACTAAGACACTGGTTATCAACTCCATAATTCAACCCAGGGTTTACCATCCGGATCAGTGCATGCCCGTGTAAGAAGGGGCGGAGTCTGCAGTGTTTGACCCATCAACATGTGGCTGCAGAGAATCGTACGTCACATTGGAGGAGCAGAGAATTATTCTTCAGAAATATCAAGAATTTAAACATCATCCAGGCCAAAAGCAACACTTTCCGCGCCAACATCCCTGAATTAATGCTGGCATTAGCTCTGTAAATGTTTTAGTTGGTCCAATGACGTTAAATCAGTGGACAACACATAAACAAACAAAACTCTGATGATCACTCAATTTCCATTTAATACTACCCAAATGTTTTGGGCAGAGCTTCCTCACTTCCCTTTTATAATCTGTCTGCTAGCATCATAACTCAGAACGGTATGGGCAGATTTTGATTAAACTTTCAGAAAATCTCAGGAATGAAATGAAGAAACACGTCACTGAGTTTTCGGGGTGATCCAGATACTATGGAGCGACAGGGATAATGTTGCCATTAGAGCTTCTAACTCAAAACTAATGCAAGCAATCACTGGCGACCAAATAAATAAATGAAAAGGCTTAGTGGAGGTCTGTGCTCGATGCTTCTAGCTCTTTAGAGGCTCAGCACCCTCGTGTTTGTAGTGAAATATTAATTCTGTGATAGCGCGTGTATCAGTGTGTTCTGTAAATTCCCGCTCCGCTGCAGGTTAGCCGTTAGCAGATGTTGCTGCAGTGATACATCCTGGTAGGAAGTTATGCAGCAGAGTTGTACAGAGTAAACTCCAAAGTTAACTGGAAGAGATCAAATGCAGCTAGTAAAGGTCTCTGAACATTTACAAACAGAGCAGACTGTTTTTGCCATGTTCATGCCTAAGAAACACACAGATATTTATACAACATGTAAGAATCACACTGAGCTTCTAATTAAGTAGCACCAGAAAGGCTATGCTGAAGCAGAGGGATATCACACTGTTGGGTGAACTGGTAATGGCACTACTAACAATGACCTGACTTTGATAACACTGTAAAATAACATTTTGCTATTTTTTTCTGTTTTAGGTCTTCTGTGGTAATGAAGGGAATGATATACAAATTTTAGACTTAGAGTGCAGTGATTTTACAACTAGTCAGTCCTAACACACAGCTTTCATGGCAACTGGTGCCCAACATGTGTGGCCCACATATCAAAATCTGCTTCACATAGCAATTAATACCCAGAGCGCTCTAGCATTTTCCCACTATACTGTATTCCCCAAACAATAAGAGTCCATAACCATAAGTCGACAATCTAAGGAAAGAACCATGAAGCAGACTGGTTTTCATAGTTTTGCTACACACAATCCCAGTAACATCACATATTTCATTCTTCTTAAAACTCGGCAAACATGGTAGTCTCTTTTCTCAACCAAGTTCCATTTACTGAGCTCAAACTTATGTTGTCAGATGAGTCAAGTCTGGCAGCATGTGCAATATTTTATGATTTTTTCCAAGTTATAACAAACCAATAACAGAACCATGAGCAAAACACCAGCATCATTTAACCTTAAAGCATTAACGTCGTGTGAGTAGTTGTTCAAAACCGATGCAGAATAATTGAACCATAGTGTTCTACGAGATAAAATATAGAAACTGTGATTAAACCTTTAAAATCCTTCAAGTTTCATATATAAACACCCACTAAAAAAGCATACCCAAAGTAAATTTAGAGGGGCACCATCTGGAGTGCAGAGATCGTAGAGGGCTCTTTTAAGAGGAAACAGTCTGAATTCTTTCCCCTGATAGTCAGAATGTGTCTGACTATTACTGGAACTGGGTAAAAGAGGTTTAAATACAGTGAAACATATGGATTTTATATTTGCCTAATTAGCTTTCATATGACTGACTTGGAGCGGTGGACTGGAAACGCGATGGTAACACAGCTTGAAGTCTTACTTAGATGCACTTACAGAGAATTAGTATTTTACACAGTTTATCTTAAAGATGAACCAGGTGAACCAAAAGTGTGCCATTTGGGAAAATAAAGTATTGTCACATCAGGCTGTATATCATTTTCACAATTCTATTGGATATTTGATGCGTCAGTCATCAGTAAAATTTGCTGCAATTGATCCGAGCTTCAGACATAAGAAGCGGGCTTTTCATCTGTTGTGTTAATGCAGGGAGGGTTAATCAATGGCTTATTGGAGCAAATGATGTGTCAATCAAAAGTTCAGGGCTCAGGGATGTAGTGGTAACACCAAGAGGCTAACAGGATGAGGTTAACGTGCACATCATTCATACTTTCAGCAGCAATTAACAGGTTTTTAATGGAAGACATACTTTTTGTGGATCAACTGTTTTACTGGACCCTTGCTGATATAGCAGGGGTTTTTCTATTACAGTATGATTTGTTACTGCAGTACAGTACAACTTCAAACGCTAAATTGCATAAACTTTTATATTTGTTGCTGTTAAAAAATAAATTTTTACTGAATCTACACTAATAATTGTAGCATGGTGTGGTATAAATCATTTGAATTTCAGGAATCTTAGCTTTCCAGTTGTTTAGAATGTGTGTACTTGGAATGGATACTGAGTGAAACATTTATTTTTTAAAGGACGTTATGTCCTGTCGGATCAACATTTGGTACCAACAGGGAACTTACTCGGAGGTAGTTTAGGGTGGAATTTGACAGGCCACATCTTGTTATGTTTTTAGAAAGCTGGTCCAGCATCTGTGGGTCTTGGGCCTGGAACATGAATAATTACAAACAAATGAACCAACAAATCCATATTAAGACACAAAAAAACTACACATTACATATGAAAATATAAAAAACACTCACATGCATGGCCAGTATACTGCGGGGGATGAGCTCACGGTGTTGTCTGATGCTGAAGTGCCATGTCTTTATCCTCATCATGTCATCAAACATGAACTCCAGGTACAAGCGCCCTTCTACACACACCTGCAGACATTATACAACCAGTGAAGAATGAAGGGTAAAATTTGGTTTTCAATTTAGTGAAAGAAAGTCACACTCCACGATCTTACTGAGATAACATAAAAAAGAACTTCTGCTAAAACAAAAATGTAAATACTTATGGTTCAGTCAGTATAGAAACAAAAAAAGATCGTTGTCTATCTCTTGTATATACACAAACGCACCTGTGTGAACATGGGCTTTCCATTCTGGGTGACCATGGTGCATTGATCACAGTCGAGGGAGACAAAGTTATTGTGGAAGGACTCCTTGGGATGTTTCAACACATAGTACAGCTCAGTTGCACCTCCCTCAAATATACTCCGAAAGTATCTTGGAATTAACGTCCGACCAATTGCTGGAGAGACAACACAACAGACTGTTACGACTCTAAAGTGGGCGTTTAGTCACATCTATCATTACAGGATATAAAAAAACCTAACAAAGCTAAAATAATTCTAAACTAAATGACACCAGATATGGCTAAAGTTGGACACCTTACTTTACAGAAATAATCATGAATGACTTACCTCAGATTTTATGACTGTAATTTATAACTATTTACCAGTCACTGACAAATTACAGTCCACTCAGGTCTATATTAATTTTCTTACTGTAGCGTTTAGGTCCATCTTCCAGACAGAAAGTAATGGTCAGCATAGCATCGTCTTCAAAGAACTCCGTAGTAAATGCATCCCACCACAGGTTGTCGCACTCCTGCAAGGTGAAAAGAAAATATTAAGATGCACAATAACTAGACGTTCTGTGCTTCTGTTCATGGGGCGGTGTGCGCAAACAAACCTCTGTCCAGTTCTGTAGCCGTTTGTTGAGCTCAAATATTCTGTAATCTGTCTGGTTACCATATGGTGTGTGCCTCCTGGATGTCCACAGAAAAATAGAAAGAAAACAGGACATTTGACAGAGCAGTGGTTAGAAAGAGCTCAGTTATGGAAATTATGGATTGTAGATAATTCAGTTGGTGAAAAGAAGAGCAAAGTTTTTATGACCTTGTAAACATTTTTAGTCTAGGCAGAGATAAATGCAATCTTACCCTATTCCTGGCTCTAGGTATGTGGGTGGGTACATTGGAGTGGGACTGCAGAAATACGAGACAGAAAGATTATTACATTCAGCTTTACTGTTAATATATCCCCTCTTTACAACACAGGAAAACAAACCAAACATGGCACTAACAGGATGATACAAGGAGATCAGAAATCTCAAACTGCAGATATTTCACTTCCTGCAGAAAGACAAGTTATTTTCATAACTTGTCTTTCTTTGCAGAAAATAACCTCTAAACTCACTGAACGATGCAGCCATTTTCAGCAGCAATAACTTGCCATACAACTGGACACAAGCTTTCAGATTACAAGCTGCAGCCCAGAGGATGTTTGGCTCGATGGTGGGTGGTGGTAGAACAAAATTGCAGTGCATTAAACTCCAAGGGACCCTTTCATCAAAGGGCAAAAGATTAACAGGTGACAGAAATCCACTATTTTCAACTATTTATACAAGTCTGAAAAGCTACTACTGAAAATGGCAGGTACATTTATGCTGGTAAAGCACTGCCATGAGTGCACTTATATTTCACCTAAATATTAGTAAAACTTTTGGAATTTTTCTGGAAATATGGACCGAACAACCCACCCAAACCAGCTTCTGGATAAATTATTAGGAAAGTTACACAATAGCATAGAAACTTTAAAAAAACTGCTTTGAGAACATCCTATTCCAGTGAAATACAAACAAAAAGCAGACATTAAACTCACCCCACGTCTCTGTCCAGCATGGTGCCGGGGTGGAAAGGGGGGAAAGTGCTACCGTTGGGGGGCTCCTTGGGGGAGTACAGCTTGAATGACTTGGAGGAACAGCCTGGAAGAGAGAAAATCAAAGCAGAAATGTAAACTTTGTAATTTTATGTAATACATTTTAAGAAGATAGGTATGAGGGGCGTCAGGCAACAGCAAATCCTGCCCTATTCTACTTATTGTGGATAAATGATGTCAAGCATCAGAACACAGATGGAGCTTCCTGCTTCTTTTATACAGAAACTGCAACCATCAACAGCTCTTCATAAAATAACTTGCAAATATCAAATAGCAGCAGACAATACACACTCCCTGAGGCACACTTGTAAAACAGAGTGATGTCTCAGACATTAACAACTCCAATCCTGATTTTACTCTAATTGCTCAGCTCTCTTATAAAGGCCATCCAGGCGTGCCGGCCTTCAGGTCACGACCCCCACAGTCACCATGGTGAGGCGCCGCCTCCTTAATGTCCCTCTGTCCTGTCATTGAATATTAAACATATGACACAATGTGTATTTAGAAAAAATATAGATAACCACCGATCAGTTTGTGTCATGGAAATTTTCTTCAGGATGGAGGGGATTTACAACCTGCTAATACTGCAATAATGTGATTATTCTTTTAGTAATTACAAAATATTATTGCAATGCTGGTTTATCACTTTATGACAAACACAGCATAAAGATAAAGTGCCTGTCAGATGGAAACTCTGTCTGAAGTCAACAATGACACACCAGGTTGGTATGCAAAATAATCAGTTCATTTAAAAATTGTAAGTGTTTGCATTTTAAGCTTACTTTAAAATAAAACAGCAAATGAAATAATCTTTAAAAAACATGGAGGTATTACAACCTAATATGTTCAATTTCTAGCACGTCTCATCAGTGTGTATCACACAAATGTCAGCTACTGAAAGCACTAAAGGACTTCAAGGTAAATAGATAATAAAGATAAGTACACATCTTTAAAACGTGATTTTCCATTTTCTCATCAGAAAAAAAGAAGCTATACAGAAGCCATGCTTTTGTATCCTCGCCTTCTCTTTAAGCAGAAACGGGTTGTTTACCTTGCAACATTATACTATGGGCTGGATGCACCAACAGAAGATTGATAAATAAATAAATAAATAAATAATCGATGGTTATGTGTCCATTAGTTGTTGAGAGCTCCATTAGCTCAGCTCCTCTCCGGTTAGCGGTTAATGACGGTCACAATCACATCAGCTGGAATTCACTTCCTCCACGGGGAATCATGTTCCTCTCCTTTACAAGCAAACACAGCTCTCTACATACATATACGCATGCACACATATACATCCTACATGTTGATATCCTCTTAGCTTGAAGAATGGCCAGCTTAACTTTAATGTGTGGTTTTGAGGTGATATGCATGCGGCAAGCACCGGACATTTCATTTTCTCCGTTTTCTGACACTAGTATCTGCACGGTATAATGAAATCTTGTGAAATTAAAAACAATCTGCGGGGGGTTTAGATTGCAGTCTCCGGACTTCCACCATGGTTGTCAGGAGGGACAAGTATCGGTAACTGAGACCCAGTTTATGCTCAACAAAAAAAACATGTAAGCAAATAATCAATTTTACTATAAAACAAACGTTTAAACTTCAGTTTTCACATCTGCGTTTTTATTTTACTTTAACAGCAGGAGCATTTAACCGAGGAGTCGCCTGGCTACAAAGGCAATTAGAAGACAGCCACCAAATTCTGCTAGCATTTAGCAACAAGCTAAGCTAAAACGTCAACTACATGTCATCGTAAAGCAGATGATCTTTTCAACTAAATACAAGTCCGCAACAATTTAGAACAAATTACACGTTCAAGTAAGCTTAGTTTCAAAAGGACAAATAACATCTACATACTTAACTACCAAGACACTGACTGTGAACAACACTGCCTCGTAGGCCTGTAGCGCATGCTAACGTTAGCACGCCAGTTGGAAACCGTTAGCTTATAGCCTGCCTGCTAACGCTTCAGCGATAAATCCCTTTTCAGCCAGAAACGACTCATAAAGCACGCTACATTACAACCCCGAGTGTTTGTTAAGTATATTCACCCCCAACGGCAGCGGGATAAGCAAGGCGAGAATTACTTTTTGGGAAAAAGCGACTCTTTACCTGCAAAGAAGTCCAATGAAAAAATGGATGTTTACAGATCCGTGATGATAGACCGTGTGTACGCGCTGTGCGTAAAGACGGATAGGCCCGCTGGACGCAACGTACCCACACAATACGTCCCCTTCCAACAGGATCAATAAAAAAAATCTCCTCAAAGAGAGAGCCTGCGACGGAATAAGGCCTAGATTGCGGGAGTGGATCGTTTATATTTTGTCCCGCATGAGGCCTCGTCAGTGGGCTGAAGCCTGCTGTGGGTTTACATACGGACCCCGATGAGCCCTTTGTTCACGGGAGGACATGAACAATAGCTGTAGGCCCTCCTCCTCCTCCTTTCCGTCTGCAATGCATTTGCTCCTCTCTCCTCTGCCCAACACCGCTAGCCGCCCTCTCCCCTTCTCCTCCTCCTACCCCCACTAATGCACAACTGCACATAAAGGTTGTCTGCTAAGCATTTTTCCCTTCCTCCTCCCTGCATCCCATCCCTTCCTAGTAACTGACACAGATGAGAATTGGCCTAATGCAACCGACTGGAAATGTGCGCGGAAACAAAGGTCATACTGACTGCAAAGTGGTTTCTATGTTTGCCTAATTAGTGCACATCAACTTGCTGCAAACAGCTAAACTGAGACAGTCACAGCCGTATACACAATACTCTTGAGCATCACACTGACTGTGTGATGCAAACACAGCTGATGTAGCAGCCTGATCAGTCAAAAGCAGATTAAGATCTTAAAAACTTTCACAGAGATAACAGACTGAGGCTGTTTAGTATTAATTGTGTCTTAGAGTTTATACACTGAACCATCTTCAGTGTGGACAAGTAAATCTATAAACACTGGAGTCTCTCTCTTATTCTCTCAGTCTTCACATACACACATTTACACAATACACACATAAACACACACAAAATCATGCTTAGCCAAAGGGAGAATCCACAGGCCTCTAAATCTGCTTAAATCGCCTAGAATTATAATCAGATATTCAGATCACAGCCAGCGAGATCTCACCCATATGGCTAAAGTTGGGATATAAAAAGAACAAGCCGGCTAGTGTGCTGACATCAGTGCTCCTTTGATTCATGCATGCGGATGTCATTTTAGTTCACAAACAAAAATACAGTATGTTTTTTAATTATACTATTCTATACAATAAAAATATAGTATAGTATGAGTAAGAAAAAAACATTTTATTTTCCTCTAGTAGAGTAGCAAAGGATGCTAAGCCACAAGGAAGAAGAAAAGCCCAATTTATACATCAGGCATGTAAACAGAATAAACCATAATTCATAAATGATTTAGTCATAATTATGAGTCTGCTGTTGTGAGCTGCTCTGTGGTCAGGTTTGGACTAAAAGTGCTGCACAGCTAAGTAGAGGTAGTTTGTCTTTTAATTCTCTAGCTAGAATTATGTTTTTATACTGTTTCAGTTAAAGAGACAGAAACTAGAAGGCAGTTTTATTTCTATAAAAAGAGGAGTTGCATCATTTGCTTGTGTTGTGTGTGTTTGCATGTGTGTTTATAATAAATGTGAAAGAAGAGAGCATGTGTGATAGATTTTTGATCTTTTTACATTTGTAATATTTGTTTTTTTACATTGTAAAGCACTTTATCATACATCATGATGTATGAAAAGGGATATACAAATAAAGTTTGATTTAATTTGTGATTGATTGCACAGGAATAGTACCATGACATTCATTCTTATTAGTTTACGATGATTGTATTGGAATTTTGCATACATGCACAAGTCTTACTTTCATTTACATTAAACAAAGAGAGCCATTCCTATTTTTCAAAATGTGCTTGAAGGTTTTAGACAGATATTATCAACGAGAATTGATTTGTAATTCAGTGTTACAGAGAAGGAAATTTAGATGTTTTTTCAATGTTTCCATTTTTTTAAATGGAATTTATCAAATGATAGTTCAAGTTTTTATGCTCTGACTCAAAAGAAAATGTGCAACAGAAGCAAAATTGCATAAAAAGACAAAATATTAATAATTGCATATTTGCACTTAATAATTAGGTAGATTAATAATTACAAATATTATAGCAAATATTTTATCTGTAGTATAGTCAGTGCTCTTGATTGCAATGGCTTAACTTAACTGAGGGACATCAAACTTTCCTCCAATGTTATTAAATATTCTGGTATTTCTTAGAAAGCAGAGGCGTGCAACAACTTATAGTAAAATTCTTCTTGCCTCTTGTGTCCGCTTTATTCTCATCCATCCTTGTGACAACGAAAATACCTGGATCCACCATCAGACCTTACGCTTAGTTATATCTGTGAGATGAAGACAGCAACTCTTTGCAGACCCTGATGCAGGAAATCTGAAGAACGGAGAAATGCAGTGTTCCTCAGAGCCACACATGTAAAGAGGATAATCTACTCTAGGCCTGTCTCACACCCGACCAGCGGAAAGATGCTCGGGCCGACTTTATGTATATGTCTCTGAACATAGTAAGCCTGTTTCATGAGCACTTCACAGCTCACGGGCCTCCAGTCAGACTTTTGGCAGCATCTTTGTGTGTTAGCACCAGGGGGAGGTGTAGTCAATAGTAGCTTAAAGTGTCTGTTGTGGGTGACTTATGTGGATTTGGCTATCTTACATTCACTGGCCCCTGTCACCATGGCAACACAAGCAGTCAATGCTGACACAACCCAGAGAGAGAGGCGAAGAAACATCCATGGAAATGGACACACAAGAGTTAATCCTGTGTGTGCGCGCGCCTCCAAAGCTCACCCATTGAAATGGTACATGACGGGGTTAAT
>JAVQJG010121660.1:0-12774 GCA_036024015.1 Craterocephalus amniculus
TTTCACCTGTTTTCTGCTGCCTGTATGACGTAGCTGCTACTTGCTGTTGCCCACAGCACTTTTCCAGCATCGCCCGGCTTGTTACATCAGTCAGTTTTCCCTCAAGGAAGAGTGAGTGCTTGAGAGGCACCACACATTACATGAACCTGCTGTTTTGTTCCATGATGTATTTTCAACTTTTTTCAACAGGAGAACTTAGTCTCTGTGATTTTATTGCAGTAGTTAAAATGAGACAGGAAGATGGTTCCGATGCTTTAGGGAAGAAAAACAACTTTTGCATGTGTTTCCACTTTGCAGTCAATCTGGCAGCATCTGCCAAATTCAGCACTGTAACCAGGATTACAATACAGATTTACAGGAAGACAGAAAAAAAGAATATAAATAAATACGTGTTGCACTGGAGAAATATAATTTTACAATGAGCTGAGATCTGAGGTGAGATTAAGGAGAAGAAGGCCTGGAAGGACTTCTTAAGCCCAAAATCATCCTTCATTCCCAATCTCGGCCATCGGGTTCAGGTATTACCATCACATTAAGCACAGACCACCTTATGTCCACAGCTCCAGTCAGCCTGAAAACTAAGATCAGACTACTAAGGTCCCCATCTTTGGCCACTACCCACTTCACAAAGCACTCAACATCAACTGTCCTCTCATGTGGAGGTGGTAACCTGTGGCTTCTTCGGAGCGAACCCAACCAAGCCTCATGTGCTAAGGCTCAGCTACTACTTAGCCGCAAACTATACCCCCTCCCAGATCTGACTCCTGGTGGGTGCCCCACCTTCCCAAGTCCTCCAGCTTGGCACATCTTCACCTATGGTCATAAGTTGTGGGTAGTGACCAGAAGAACTAGTTTGTGAAAACAAGCAGCTAGAAGGATTTTTTCTACAGGCTGGTTGGTAGTTCTTTGAGATTGGGTGAGTGGCTTTGAGTAGACCTGCTGCTCTTTCGCATGGAAAGGAGCCAGATCAGGTGGCTCAGGCATTTGGTTTGGTTGCCTTCTGATTCCTCCCTGGTGAGGTTTTCCAAGCATGTCTCACCAGGAGGCCCAAAGAAAGGCCCAGGATATGCTGGAGGGGCTATGTCTCTCAACTGGCTGGGAATGCCTCAGATTTCCCCCATGGGGAGTTGGAAGAATCAGCTGGGTAAAGGGAAGTCTGGGCTTCCTCTTCTTGGCGGCTATCTCCTCTGACCCAACCCTGAATAAGTGGAAGAAGATGGATGGATAGATGGAAGGATGGATGGATGGAAGCCCCCTTTGCTTCAAAGGGGGGCTGTTACATTAATCTAAGGCTAATTTTTATGTGAGTAATTGATCAAGTATTTTTCACAACCCCTTTTATTTATTTTATCGCAGACAATGGCAGATATGACAGAAGCTGATCTGAGGGGATCAGCCTCTGCGATAAACAGGTAGAATGAGACTCAGTCAGTAAATGCAGGTAACCCACATGATGGCGCGGCTTCAACACACGACTCATATCAAAGTAACAGCGAACTACAGCTGCTCTGTGCATGATGGGCATGTGCATCTCCAAATTCCAGCCCGTCTCTCCGGCATCATCACTGATCTGTAGATAAAGCTCATGACTTGCTGTTTCCTGCCAGTGAGACTACAGCTGAAGATCTTTCTAACAGGCCCATGATTGTCTCTGTGAGGAAAATTCTCATGTAAATAACTCAGTGCGTAAAGCGTGAAAGTTCAGACCCTCCCTTTCCCTGCATGGCGCATTTCTGCACTGACTGGCAACTATACCGTGTGATCCATCATGCTGTGTGCATTTAATCGAAAAATGGATACTGTAGATTCAGTTTGACTGCATTTGATACAAACATACTGCAGCAATAAACAAATAAAACAAATAATATCTTTATATGGACTAGAACTCCTACCTACATGATGGGGGGCAAGTGCGTTAATCAGTCAGCCACACAATCATTCAACCAGTCCACGGCCAGAATGCATTACCAGTTAAAGATATAGGAGATATATAGGAGATATAGGGGAGCAACAGGTGTTTACTGGTGCTGACCCTCTTCTCTTTCCTTTTTTTTTCTTTTTTTAAGATACTATATTAATACCCAATGGGAAATTCAAACATCTGAATTTAACACATCTTTGGAGGAACAATTAGAACCAATGAACAAATTAGAAAATCTCAAGAGAGCAGTGGGCAGCTACTTAAAGCGCCCAGGGAGCAATGGGTGGGGTTTTAAGGACTCAGGGGTCCAAAGTGTAGCAAATTGGACTTTGCTACCAAACAGAATAATTGCAGTTTTATCTTCATTAAGTTGCAGGAAATTATCTCTAATCCAGATGTTTAATTGATCCAGAGACTGACACAATGCATCTTTCAGGCTGCAGTTGTCTGGTGATAAGGACACATAAAGTTGTGTATCGTCTGCATAACTGTGATAATAAATGTTAAGGTTCTGCAATGTTTGACTCAAGAAACATATACAGGTTGAACAGAAGAGGTATAAGACTGACCCCTGGGGACTCCACAAGTCATGGCCACTCAGTCAGACTCATAGCTGGCAATTCTTACAAAGTAACTCTGGCCTTCTAAGTAAGACCTGAACCAGAAACAGTCCCACCCAGTTGTCCAGTCTGTGCAACCTGATTATGTGATCTACAATATCAAAGTGCTGAGATTCAGTTGAACCAGGACAGATACTTGACTAGAATTAGTGTTCAGTGCACTGTCATTTAACTTTGAGCAGAGCTGTTTCAGTGCTGTGATGGAAGCCTGACTGAAATTTATCAAAATTTCCATGATCATTTAAAAAGTCTTTCAGCTGGTTGGATACAACTTTCTCAATGATCTTAGATGTGAAAGGGAAGTTATAGGTATATAATTGTTGTAGTGAAAATATACCTCGTAATAAATTTGATTAGTTAATAAATAACTAATACCTCAGGGCACCACCTTAATTTTTGATATGAAAACAAGGAAAACCATAAACCTTACTTAATCGAATAAATCAGTTAAATGAATGAATCAGTCTAATTCTGAAAGCTTGAATCCTATAGAATGATTATTCTTATCCCAATTATTTTCAGAAATACAAGCACAACTTACTCAATTATAACAGATTTATTGACAGATATAAACAGACAGAATGAAACAAGGAATAATATGATATATAGCATAGAAAATAGAAAAGAAAGGAAATAGAGTAAGCTATAACTAAATAGAATAAAATACGCTGTGAATGTGTGTGTATGTATGAGTGAATGGTGCAATAGATAAATTTATCTAAATGAGATTCAATGATTGGAGATGGATTAAAAAGATCGAATTGAATGTAGGCTGAACTGGGTTGTAAGTTATTTAGTAATTTAGAAGGAAATTTATAGGAATTTGGATGATAATGAAATCAAGAAATTCACTTTAAATTTAGATAAACTGTCAACACTCCAAATGATTCAAGAGGGCTGAGGAGGTCCTACCACGATGGGCTTCTGAATACTCCTCTCGTTGTTCTGGATCCGGTCAGGTCCAAAACAATGCAGGGCGGTGTTTTCTCTGACAGTTCAAAATATTGCCAAATATAAAAGTAGTGATGGAAAGACTCCTTTGCCGAGGTGGTCTGGGTTTTATTCAGGTTGTTTCACCCGAACATGTAAAAAATGGTAAAAATCTCTTCGGACATTCAAGAAAACTTCTAGGAAAAATGATAAAAAGACGACGTCGAAATAGCTACATCTTGGTTTGAACTTAGAAAAATGTTAACATATAAACTGCAGTTTCTTTGAGCTCCTATCTTGTTTCTCTTGTCTTATTAAACTTCTCCTTAAAAACTCCTTTGAAACCTCCCCAAACTTTTCTCTCTCTGCAGGGCCTTTTAAAGAGGTCAGCCCCTAAAATGATGCACCAATGGATGGTCAGATTCATAGTAACATCAGGAGGAAGTGTATAACTTTCAACCAATCGGAACATTGGTTTCCCCGCACAACGAGTCAGTTCCTAATTTATGATAGGGCGTTGTCTGACTTCATTTCACAAAAAGATAGCAATCATTAAAACTCTAAATTGTCAAAATAACTATATGCGTGAAGCAAAATACATGATTTACTTGCAAAGATAAAATATCAGATCTTCTATTAAAAAAAAGGCAAAACATAATTCAAACTATAAATTCATATTTCTGTCATGCATCAGAAACGTAAGTCCCAACAAAATCATGCACATATATGAGAATAGCATGAAATCTTGAATGTCTTTAGATCAAGTTAATTACTTATTCAGATCAATGAAAGGTAAACTCATTTTGTAATGCAGATACCTAAGATTAAGACTAATTAATTTATTATCCATGTTTGGTCTCAAAATGAATCTCATGACAAATCCAACACAATGAAATATCTCCAGAAAAGAAAAGACATTGTAATGGAAATTCTTGATCAAAATAAAGTTTAATTGTCTGTGAAGAGGAGAGGAAGTGTCCAAGGCTGACTATAAATGAAAGTCTGTTTTCCTTCTGGCTCCAACTGTCTGATGAACCTCGGAGGAGGAATCCTTGAGTTGTTAGTTCAAACAAAGGTCTAACAGTCTAACAAAGGCAAAACAACCTTTAACCCTCAGAAGATATTTCTTGGGTCCTGGTTCTTGCGTTAATTAACAAGAGAAAGTGGGAGAAATGGAGGAGGTTTTGGATGATAGTTTGATCTCCCAGTCCTTGTAAGAAAGAAGAGCATAGTTTAATTCCAAAAGTTATTTTATTAATCCTGGCACAGATGTCGCTACAATTTTGTGTTGTTCTATTTTTATGTTTGATGTTCTGGGTCAGATAATGTGGAAATATTCTGTAAAGGGTGGTATGCAGAGATGGATCCATCCAGGACCTTGTAGGAATGCATGTCCACATCATCTTCCCAGAGTGCACTGAGACCCAAACAGCTGGAAGGAGCTCCTTTAGCAGCATCAGGGGCGGAGACATGAAATGTGCTGACTGGGATTCCATGTAGCTGAAAGCCTCACAGGAAATAGTGTAGATTGTCATGACCGTATAAATATTCCTGCCTTCATATACAGGTAACTTTGGCCATGTTGTCTGAGTGTTCTCCATCACTTTAGGCTTATCCACCCCCATTCCAGTTTTTTAAACACATTTATAGTCTATGTAAATTGAAGTTGAGATTTAGTTTGTTTTCATGGCAAACAAGGCCACAATTGTTGATTTATACTTTGTTTTGTAAAACTTTCTTTGATTGTAATTAATATAATTTTAGCTGTATACTTATACAAAATACTTAATTGCTACTGGAGGCCAAATTTAACGCAGTCTCCCTCTACAAGACATCCTGTTTTTCTCTATGATTGATTATATTTAAAGTATGTCCATAGGTCATTTAGCTTTCTCAAACCAGCAAGCCCCCTTTGTTGAAGCTGCCACGATACAGTAGTCCATCAGCGAATGAATAAACTCAACTGTGTGTCTGTGTGTGACTGGTCACCAAAGGTATTTTGTGCAGAAGGTGCGTTACATGGTGGGCGTGACCAAAAAAGTATGCAGCAGCATTGCTGATACTTTTTTGCTTTTGACAGACAGATTCCTGCACGATAGGCTGACATGTCAAATTGTGAACATCTGACAACATCCAGGCTTGACTTGTCAAACGAAAACCCACACACGTCTAGTCATGTTTTCATAGAGCCACGTTTGGCCGTCTTATGTGGTGGAAAAAAAGGGAAATTAACCCAGTAATTTAGTCTTTGTCATTGTTGACAAAAACAATGCTGGAGGCAGTACCCTCTGAATTAAGTGCTCCAAGCAAACACAGCAGCAAGAGGGTCGAACAGAAGTCAGAGTCACCACAAATCTGAGTCATAAGCAGAGAGGACAGTGACACACAGCCGCTGAGCGAGTCTAAAGTTACCTTGTAATAATGGCTTCATTCCGTATGTAGAATCTGAAAAAGTACGTACAAAGTCCAGGACTGGGCATTCAGGCTCAGTGATGCTGAGTACTGAAACAGGAAATTTTAGTTGTGCCTGTGCTTTCCTTCCTATACTGAGTCTAAATATCTTCTGTGAAAAAGACCCACAGGGACACATCTTTTGCTATGTTTGCAGTGAACAGTATGTGCTTGATGTTTTGCTCATGGTGTTGCTTGTAGTTTCAGCAAGTTGGAAAAATTTTAAACTGTGAGGATCCCTAATGTGTTTCTGCATGTGTGTTTGTGGCACTGAGGAAGGTAGACTAGAAACTCCTGAAACTGAGTGGTAGCATACTGAACAATGGGGACCTGTTCTAAGGCATCATGTGTAGAGCCACACCAATATCATAGTTATATTCATTTAGTATTTATAAGATAATACCTTCCTGTAGGGCTGGGTGATTCAGCAAGAATGAAGGAGTTTAAGCTATAAGTCTTTGATGATCAGTCATAGAAAGCATGCAGCCCAACTATGTATAAAAATCATACACACATGACAGAATTACAGTGAGGCACCTGAAAAAAAAAATGCTTAAAATAAGTCTGATTAAACCCCTTTTTGCTATTTTACTTTTCAAGCTAGAGTAACTTGATTAATGCCATTGATCTTTTTTTCTCAAAGGTTTATTGTTTGTCATTTGAAAGGTCTCTTGTAAGGGAGAGCCTTAATGCCCATGAATTATTTTTCTGTTTTCACTGAAACTTTCAAATAGGTTGACACAAATTGACAAATTTGTCACAATTAACGTACTTCTAAACAGTATCTGGAAAGGCTGACTGAGGTTTTTTTTTAATTTAATTTTATAGTCTCTTTAGATTTACGTAGTGGTTTACAGGAAGTCCACACAAAGGTGGAGGTTAGAGGTAGAAAAACCAACCCCACCTCCAAGCATGGTCGGACATGGACGGCACATTGTTAAAGGACAGTAATCACAACATGATACATGATAGAAAATAAGCTTTTTAGCTCAAGGGAGAATATGAATGTAGGGAACAAAACATGAAGCTATCAGCCTTCTTTCTACTTTCTCATGCCACCATGATTCGTTGTGGAAATGCCCTGCTGGTTGCAGACAATGAAGATGAGATTTCAGGTCTTATCTTAAAGTCCCATCAACACGGCATCAGTCTTCTCCTCTAAACTAAAATTATAACTACCCATCAGTAGTTGTTATTACTCTGAAATTATGGCAGTTATGTGTTTTAGGAAACCTGCTGTCCATTTCACTCTAACATTTTATCTCATTTTAACAGTCAGTGGCCGCATCAGAAAGCATAAACAACAACAATAGGAAGGTTTCAGAAACATAAAGTCAAACACTGATGAAGGCAGCACCTGCCTGTGGTGAGTTATATGAGGCTTAGCAGCCAATGTAACTCTCCTGCTGTTTTTGTTTTTAAAAACGTCAGGTTGAAGTTATTTACCTTTCAATGTGGCCACTGGTAACCAGCGATGAATTTCTAAATATAAACCTATAACCCCTGTAGCTTTTCTTTTTAATTTTCAAACAGAAAGTCTAGTTTCTATTCTCCTCTAATTCAGCAGTCATGCTGTTTGTCTTATCTTGTCCAGACTGTTCTGCATCTCTCTTTGTTCCTGCTTCAACCGTTACACTTTTCTTAGGTGCATGATGCATCATTTTCAAACAGTCGTTTATAAGTTGGTTAAGATGATGTCTAAAGTCTTGCTGTTGTGATATTACAGAGGTCAATCTGCTATACATTGTGAGTTTATGTATAGACCAGTTTACCCAGGTATTGTGACCAGATTGTCCTATATAATCAATTAATATTACTTAGATGTGACCTACAACAGTGCTGCTAAATTTTAACATCAACTAAATACTAACCACCTCTGTGGGTTGCATTTTTATTGCTTACATCCTGCAAACCTCAGTTTTATGTAGATTGTTTGCTGGCGAGCCCTCAGGTTAAATCCATCAGTAACAAGCATACCCCAAAGGCAAGTCCATGAACAATTACTCCCACTGTGCAACAAGTTTCCTTTGTGAGTGCAATATAATTTTACTACAATATAACTAAAGAGTTTTATAATTATTGCCATCATCATTGTCTTCATCACCACTATCATCATCACCATAATTTCATCACTATCACCATCATCAGTGTATGTAGGCCATAAAAATGTCTCTGTACATTCAAAAAATTAAAATCTCTCTCTCATAAAGCTGTGATAAATAAGAGTTTTCAGACTTGATTTAAAAGAAATGCTAATTTAGATTATTTTAGGTTTCCAGGTAGTTTTGTTTGGGAAAATGTGATTCTCTTTGTTTACCTTTAACTCTCTGGATGAAGAACAAACTTGACCCAGATGATCTTAGAAGTAACTGTGACTGATGTGATATGGATCCGTAGGTCATATGTGTTGTACAGGACAGGACAGAGAGAGCACAGAAATCAGTTCTTTGGTTAACAGGAAGCCAGTATAAAGACTGAAACCCAGAGTGACATGTTCCCCGTTTTGGTCTTTTTGAGGGCATGTGGATTAGTTGCATTTGTTTAGGGATTTCTGCTTAGTAACTGAGACTTGCACTTGGAGTCAGGGTCAAGTGAATCTGTTTATGATGAACGGAAATGTGCTGGACCTGCTGTTCCATCCAGACTGGGCCAGATTGCTCTCTGGCCCTGGCATCTCTGCACCCTACCACAGGAATAACTTTCAATAATTTAACTTTCCTAGTCATTCCAGGTTTTTTGGAGGCATGATCTTGTGAAGTGAATTTAATTGAATCTGATGTCACAGGATTTTAAAAAAATAAAATTTAGCATTTCTTTTTTCCACTTCAGTAACATGATAGCTCATTCTTGCTTTGAGATAGACAGAGTAGCGTAGTAGAGATTTCTTTATGATGATCCTGAAGAGACCAACTTAAGAAAATTGGCTTTTTGAGTGTGTATATACTGTAAATGTGTGAGGCTGCATGTATTAGAGAGAATACAGTGATTCCTTCTATAGAGATTAGCCTGCACCGTTGTTTGCCTCCAAAGGTTGATAACCGATAAGGTAATGAGCATAAGATATTTAGCTAATTTTACCCGCAACACTGCCTCTCCTTTAGTTTCATCCCAGAATATCACCTCACACTCACCACATGCCTTCTCTGTCCGTGTGCACGATTAAAGGGCCTCACATCTATTCACAATAATACATTTATCAGAACATGATCTTAACTGTGGATCAGAACAAAAAGGGGAGCATGCAGGAAGAAGGAGATGGCATTAAAACGTCAAAAGCAGGGTCGAAAATTGTCAGGTTTTTAGAATGAATGAGGAATAAAGATTATGAGAGAAGAAAGAGAGAGATTTGACTCAAATTACTTGTGATAAGGATGAGTGAAAAGGGCCTGTGTGTGTGTGTGTGTGACTTTGATAGCGTGCATTTAAGAAAATAAGTGTAGATTAATTAAACTTCAGAGACAATCGATAATGCTTTTATTTTTAGACTTAATCGATAACCTGATGCCCCTGAAATTACACAGTTATGCCTCTGGCTGTATGGGGGGCTTTTTCATGTGCCTGTGTGTATGCATGTGTGTTCTGAGGTGTAATTATCACACAGCCGTTGAGAACACAGCTGTACAAAGATACTCCCTCCCAAAGCCATCTTTCATCTTGTAATTGAAAAGCAAAGGCACACACACACACACACAAACACACACACTGCCAATCTGCTTAGAAATAGTTTTGTTGATGCTGAAGTAATTAGATGTCTTGGTTCACTTAAACCTTTAAGCACTGCAACTCACACTGATGCATGTGAAGCAGAAATGTCGGTCACCCGTGTTCTGGATTAGGAGTCGGTTTGAAGATATTTTCTGCAATAGAATACATTTGTAAGCATTGATGGTCAGCAAACTGAGAGAGAAATATGTAAATGAGTCTAACATGTTGAATGCAGATGCTCTGCACAGATTTATTTGAATTTAAGTTAAAGGGTGTCGGCTATTAGTTAATTTCTGAAACCCTTCTCTTACAAGATATGAACTTTGTGCTGTCAAGCGTAGACGATCAGAAACACGATTTCTTCCAGCTAAATAATATTAGAAAACCGATTTCTTGGTCCTGTTTTTAGTTCTCTAATCATTTCTTATGAATGCAGATGAGCCTGATAAAGCAAGAAAAAATAGATTTGAAAGAAAACAATTACAACTTTAGGGCAGATAAAAGGAAAGATCATTTCATGCAGTCAGTCATCCTTTACTCAAAATAATCCCATCCAAAGTACCTTCCAGAGATCTAAATATGCCTCCAAATTAAACTTGTGTTTATAGAAGTCAGACATATTGATTTTGGGCAGAGAAGGTGTGCTCTTTAACTTGCAAGACACTTAGTATTCATGTTTATCACCGCTGCTTAAATAGCCTTAAAATAATACAACAGTAGGGGTGTAGTAAATTTCCAAGGCAGATTAGAACCCAATTTTAATGTTACATCAAGACATGGACCCCAGGATTGAATGAAATCTACCATATACAAGTCAATAGCCTGGTTTCACGCAAAATTTGGTTGACTGAAGTGTTTCTATAGATCCTACATACTGCTCTAATTTAAATAAAAATTATTATTTAAGGATATCAGCTAACATGTTTTTGTAGTCTTGATCTCAGACTCACTTTTCTTCTCCAATTCTGTTCCTCATCTTCTAAATTTTGCACCTCCAACTTTTCCATCATATCCACAGAACGTCCTCAGCCACCCAGGAAGTTGTCTGCACCTCAGGATGAAGTTGAATCTCGCCGACTGCAGCTGTACTGGGTGACCGGCGGCTCTGGCTCTTCTCCACTGAGATACTTCACTCTGCAGCTCAGGGAGCTGCCTAATGGGGTCTGGAAGACACACGCAGCCAACATCCCACACAATGCCACCTCTTGGACTGTTGACAGGTACATACACATGCACGAAATATACAGATATATGAGTATGTACACATGTAAAGCTGTTGGGGAGGACACCTGACACTTTATCAGCTCAAAAGGTTTGAGAGGTAATGGTTTGATGAACCAGAAACCTTGGTGAATCAAATTAAAAAAATATCTGACTCAGAAATTTTCATGCAACTTTAATGGACTCAGCAGCAGCTGGTGGTTTAACCAGAGTATCAAGCATGAAAGATCTCAAGGTTATGCTTCCTCAAAATAAGTCAAAAAAGAAATTTAGTTAAATAAAATGTAGATTTTAATGGAGTTTATGGAAAGAAAATTGTCTGAATGCAGTGATAAATTGTATTAACGTACTTGGTTAAAACAAGCTCAACACTGAACTACAAACCTGAGATATCTGAGTTTTGCTGTACTCATTTGTAATCAGAGGTATTCAGAGGAAAATAATGGACTCTCATCCACTTCTTTTATTTATTTGAGAATTTGTTACTATCTACTCAGAAAATATAATGGAGGCTTTTTTTCATAGTTGGAATCTTAACAAAAAATATCTGAAACAGTTTAAATTGGTTCACAAAATGCATCTTTGATAATCACAGTAGTCATTTTTCATGAAACCATGAAAGAAAAGTCTGTCACACATTTTCAGAATGTGTGCATTTGCTGCTGTCTCCTTTAGCACTTAATTCAGACAGGCAAATATTGCAATGGATCTTATTTGAGCTCTGAGATTATTTTTTTATTTTTTCTGTGAGTGTTTAAATCAATTACCAAAGAAAATGATAATAAATTCATGGCAGTCATATTAAACTGCAGTCTGACATGTTGAGCTCCATCTCCTGTGAAATATTTTTTGTCACTCACATCATTGCATCAGTGCAATGTGATGATAAAAATGTAATATAGTGGAAACATGATGACCATTTTCAATTCATATTTTTGTGAGTGCGTTTATGTTTACTGGGGGATTTTTGTATTTTGACTTCTGTAAAGTCTCTGGCTCCTAAGGTCGACCTGACTGCCTGGAGCTCTTTCTGCTGACCATTGCTGACATAGACTCTATATACAGTACACAGATGCTGGCTTCACTGTGAAAAAAGAAGCTAAATCCTTTTGATTAAAATCGGACATTGATTTCTGTAACCTTTCCCTATTTAAGTCTGTCTGCGTTACAGTCATGCACAGGGACAATTGTGCCCAATTGATTCTTGACTGGGAAGCACTACTTCCAGGACAAAAGGTCAGTTGACCAGTCACAGAAACTGATTTCACATTATTTTACTTTTGGAGAGCAGGGTTTGCCAGTAGTTCAGCAATATGCAAGCATAAATCATGTAGACACCTTCATTAGGAATTAATGTCTTTTTTTTAACAGTTGCTGCTTGATCTGCTTAAATTAACTCGTCACCACTGACTAAGCCATTAAAGTGTACATAGATCTGGATTAGTGCCAATCCTGGACTCACAAGCCCAACCTCAAATAGCTGTGAGTTAAATGAAGGGTCATTGTTTGTTCATATCTTTGACAAACTTGGATAATCTACATGATGTCACCTTTTAATTTTTTACTTTTCAATTTTTGTGCCAATGATCCTGGGAATTATCTTTTGAGTTAGAAGCTGTTATCACAAAATGATCCCCATCTCCCCATTATAAAGATCCATAGAAATAATCTGAGATCAAGACAAATGTATGGACTTTTTCCATTAACTTAATTTGTGACAATTTAAAATGTCTGTGTGTGTAAGTACAAAAATATCTGGATTTATCAACCATGCAGTGCCTAGTTGTACGCACTGTTGTACACTGTAGATTTGTATATATATATACAGGTCTGTCTCAGAAAATTAGAATATTGTGATAAAGTTCTTTATTTCCTGTAATGCAATTAAAAAACATGAAATGTCATACATTGTGTATTCATTACAAA